>JANBUW010000013.1:0-136626 GCA_027579605.1 Coemansia brasiliensis | reverse complement strand
AAATGGGCAGAAGGCGATATGAGCGATATTGCTTATGAGAAACGTCAACATCTTGATACTGAGCAGGCTTTTGCAGTGATACCTAGTCAGTTCAACCAAGATATCCATGGAATTGAGTTCTTGAAACGGTTGGTCAAAAAGCTTCGTAATACGCTTATAGATGAACATAATGATAAAGACCTTAAGGGAGCACTTGTAAAAGATAAGAATTATGATGATGATGATGATGTGCTTGAAAACTTGTTTTTGGACGCGAAGCTTCCAAAGCATAAGCCAGAGGACTATATAGACCCATTCAAGAATCGCGCAGAAAAGTGGAAGGAAGTCTCACAAAGTCTCCTTGATCTTTTGAATAAAGAGGCCAACCTAGTTAAACGTATCCTTTCCAAATTACAGATTTGACTCCATTCTTTTCCATCCTATATGACACCCTGTATTATCCATAGATTATCACTTTTCTGAACAACATCTTTCCATGCAAGTGTATTTGATCCTAATGATAAAAAGTCAACTCTTTTCTGTGCTTTTTTTACCTCTAATAAATGCCCTTTTTTACATCATCTACTACTATGCGGAATATTTGTTCAAATACAGTGATTTCGAATATTAATCATTTACCACCACATGAGCTATTTGTTCATCTGCTATAATTATTTAATTACTAACAAGCATATATCTCTACCAGCTCAAACCAACTCATAAGATTTATATCGTGGCAATGCAACATATATCATATCTATACATATATAAAGACCAACTTCTAGCCATTTTTTATTAGCAGGGGGAGGGAGCTCAATTTCAACGAGTTTTTAAGTTATTCTCTTACCCTTTTATATTTTGAGTTCTAAATATTATTTTATCAAATACAAATTAAGCAGTGCTGCATTAACAGTAAGTGCACATTGCTGGTTTTGACACACTGGCCACTGTCATATGGTGGTCCAACAGGTTCATCTCACCATAAATAAATACCCTTTTCCTTCACCAATTGCATAGTTAATTATTAGAAAAGCTAAAAAAAAAAGGGCAAAAAAATTTATAGATGCTCCATGTGAGGCTCGAACTCACGACCTTCAGATTATGAGACTGACGCTCTGCCAACTGAGCCAATGAAGCTCGCCATTTTCAGCACTTCCAATCTAGGAAATTACTACCTTGGCGAAACTGGCTAAAAAACTATACAAGAACCAACACATCAAAATCAGCGCTTTATTTTCTTCTGGACTTGGCATAAAACTTGATTCTGTTTTCCACCGAGCTGGCTCCTTAGCTCTGCTCTGCTTTTTGTAAAATAAGAGAATTTATGGCAGCTAGGTGTACAAGCACTTGACTGACAGAAACATGGCAAGCACTGCCATGTCGCATTCTACTACTTACGCTGGCGTATCGCCCATCGGAGCTGTGGTGGACCCATCTTTATCGTATTCAAAATTTTCAGCTACTCTGCGCAAACAGCTGACAGGATACGCTTACAAGCTCGCCACTAACCGCCCCACTACATAAGGCATGTTAATGATCTCGCCTATTTTGCCCATCCTCCACTATGTATCCAGCGCACAATGCTTTTTCTGTCAAAACAAACCGATGCAGCGCAAGCTGGAGAGGCGCTGGGAAGAGGGAGATTCGGCGACCTCGTTACCTACGGATCTTGAGCCATGGCAAGGGCCGCGGATCTACAAAATCGCTGATGGTTTTTCGAATCCAACTGAATCAAAGGCTTTCGGACTCTGGTTGTGCTGCATTAGGCAAGCATAACCAGGCCATGCATGAGACCACTGCATGCCAATTCCAGGCACTAATGTGTGAGGTTTCCAGGGATCCAGCTGAACCTTGGTTCGAAAAGTAGCTCTTATAGTTTCTAATGCTCTCTGAGCCACTATCTACGTTGTAATATACACGCTTGTCCAACAAATCAAATCAATATAGTTACTCTGCAAATTTCAATTGCAGTAAATTAACACCAAGATGGATACAGAAACTAGTGCCATTTCTGATTAATATTCTTATTTAAGCTAATAAAGAAACCGCTAATAAAAACTGAATGCCCGCCTAGACTGCATAGTAGGTGTATGAAGAGTATGCATTGCTGTGTCAACGTTTTACAGCACATATAAACAACGGAGACTAATTTATGTAGTGCATGTAGGTCCAATCGTAATGGTGGTAAGCATTTTCATGCGCGATCTTCATGCCTTCATCTTCAGATACAAAGTTACAGTCGTTGCATTGAAAAACTGACCGAACGTTCAGCAAAAGAACTGGATGTTTCTTGCACATTGTGTGACCAAAGATAAATGCAGTTTAAAAATGGAGATTCAGTAAGCCAACTAGTGAAAAATAAAAGAAAGAGTAATGGAAAAATGTAATGGAAAAAACTTTTAGGTGTTGGTTTGGCCCCTTTTTATGAGCAATGGCCCAAAACACTGTCCTTTTATATACGACGCAACTAGTTTCAAGTCTACCCCAAAAATAAAGAAGGGTATGTACAATGACTAGTCGGCGGAAATACGATCCGAAGCATGAGGTGTGAGGGAGAAGGGGTGTAGAAACTGGGTGTTCTTTGTGGGGGCGTTCAAAAAAAAACTTGCATATCAATATTCGGTTGGATACCCAAATAATGTCTGCTGAGCCTCAAGAAGACATCCGACATTACAGACAATGTTTTCTTTCGGCTACATGTGTAGTTGCAGCTGATGTTTGTAGCAAAAAAGAGTTTTTTTTTGCTATGTTATGCTGGGCACACTACACCGAAGGCTAGGTTATTCTTTCTTTTCTGTAATGCACATCATTTTTTGTGGCAATAAAATTCCATGCTGGGTATGTACGTGGTGACCAAGGCATTTGGCACTTATAATTTAAGCATATGCAGTGGACACATGAGCAAACGAGGATGAATCAATAATCAAGAACTAAGCCAAGGCCATTTATGCAAAATATATTCAGGCATATGTGAATGCTGATGGCAATAAGGAAGGGCAATTTAAAACTATTATTGGAAATGGTGAACCACTAAACCACAATAATCAGAAAAATTATTATTAGCAAAGCTCAGCAACTGCAATACGGAATTTCGCTAGAAACAATACACACATGTAAGATGTTTTGGGTCGGAAATATCAGAGTAGCGGATAAAAAGAAAAGCAGTGTCCAATTTAAATTCTAAGGGAGTTTAGTATAGCTAGAATTATTTTGGTTTAATTTGCGCGCACAAGTCCATCGATTGCTTACACATTGCGTCATCTTTCTTTGTACGGCTAAAGCGGGAGTTTCCAAGATGCCGGCGGTCAGACCATGCAACCGCTTGGTGCCGAGCAAAGAGGGACGTTTCTTGTTTTAGATTGTCCTTATTTTTATGTACGCGTGTACGTCTTTTCGTTTTGCTCAACTGTAAACATAAAGCGCAAAGAGACACCCAACCTGATCTAAACAAGTAAAAATAATCTCCCTTTCTACGGGATATTATTGCTCAAATTTTAAACCAAATAATAAAACTCTGACTAGCGATAGCGATTGACCTTTGGATTTTTTTTTTTGCTGTCCATTTAAAAATCAACTGTTTATATGTGCCCAGCACACACATACTTTTTTCTCACATTTGCTTGACAATTGTATTTATGCAAATGCTGTCGCTCCTATCGATTCTGGATGAAAACAGGACGAACTAGAAAATCCCCATGCACCTATTGCTAATAAATACTGCATATGTAATTAATGTTTTGGGCGCTCTTCTCGAGTATCGTGCACATCACTTGAAAGTCTTGAACCAGTAGACCCAGTAAATTGCTGAAGCAATTTATACGAACTGTATTTGGTGTGCACATCATTTGCACACATGTGGATACTACTCTGCAAATGCATTTGCGATAATCTCTTTGTGAATATCAATGCTGAAAGAAGCGGATTTTTTGCTGTTTTAACGTAAATGGCAGGAAAAAAATGATATGCATACCCTGCACCAACAAGTCACGTATACAGCTGTCTGATGATATATTTTCTCTTTCCTCGAATTTTACCTGCTAGGGCTGAAGAGTCCAATGGTGACCGTATCCTGCGTGAACGCACACGTTACATATAGATAGCAAAACAATATAAACAAAGCTGCAACGCTAATCACGTGTATATGTCTTTCAAATGCGCTAAATTCCCATCCCATCAGGCAACAAACATGAAAGCTGCTAAACAATTATAGCTGAGCAACTCATGTGGACATATGTTTTTTTAATCATTTTACTTTACATTGTTATGTCATATTTTCACAGCCATTTCTTTACATCAAGAAGATGCTTTATTTTGCTGAATCCACAGACTTGTCTCGCTTTTCAAGCTCCTGATCAACCAAGTCCTCAATTGTCATTTTGCTGGGAGGCATAGCGCTTGTTGACATGCCAATGCCAATACTTGTGGCTACCATCAGTGGGACCATCGTTCCCGTCGCAAGGTCCTTGCCTCGAGAGTCATTTGAAGCGCTCCGCTTTCGGCGAGCCTTGTTGTTCCGCTTGCCAGCAGCATTCTGGGAATTCGACAGAGGTTGCTGCGGCAGCTGCTCGTCATGCACAGGTGGCTGGCTATTGTCTTGAGATTGCAATGTATCACCGTCGACACCCAGAGTGCCTGGCGACTGCGACTTGCTAAATCTAGCCCCAAATCTAAGCATTGACGACTTTAGCTTGCTATTAGGTGCATCTGCAGCATCGTATTCGCTAGATGGATGCGTGGCGGCCGCACGAGCAGCCTCGCCTTCACAGCCTGCAAGCTTATTGCGCAAGTTCTGCGCTGGCGGCTGCCACTCGAGACTCTGTGGCTTTTTGTAAATGTCTTGTGTTACAAACGGAATCATCCACCAAATCAGCTGGTCGGGCACTAGCCGAAGTACAAGGCCTACGGGCAGCGACAAGAAGCCACCTGCAATTGAGAACCCCCAATATTTTCCGCCAAGTGCAGTTGTTTGGAACGCTACGCCGCCCCACTGAACGATGATCACTTGACCAATAACCGAAATCAGAATGATGCCCATAAAGAAGTAGTTCCGATGAAAGGCTTTGAAGCAGTTGAGCTCATTATGTAGAACACGGCAGTTGAACTCGTTGAATATCTGCATCCAGGCAAAAGTGTTGAATACTAGTGTCCGCAACACAAGCATGTCTTGTGAGTTTTCCACTGTGTGCAAGTTAAATATGTCATCAGCCGCATACAGTGTCAAGAAGCACACTATCACTTGCAAAATTGACTGCCCGATAATGTGCTTCCACATTGTAAATGTAATCAGCGGTGAACCTTGCTTCTCTGGATAGCGGTCAAGTAGGTCCATCGTCGGCGGATCTGTTGCCAGCGCCAAGGCAGCAAATGTGTCCATAATCAAGTTGATCCACAAAAGCTGGATCGCAGTAAACACCGATTTCTCTTCTGGGTCTGCTACCGAAGAAACAAATGCAATAAGCACGGCAGTAACATTAACAGTGAGCTGGAACTGTAAAAACTTTTTTACAGCGTCATTTACAGTGCGGCCCCACATGCACGCCCGCACAATAGATTTGAAGTTGTCGTCCATCATCACAATCGACGAGGCTTCTTTGGCCACTTCAGTGCCAGCAATCCCCATGCTAAAGCCGACATTAGCTGCTTTCAATGCTGGTCCGTCGTTTGTACCGTCGCCAGTGACAGAAACCACTTCTCCGTGTGAACGCAGCCATTCAACAAGCATGCGCTTGTCCTCGGGTGACGAGCGTGCCAGCACTTGCAGCCGAGGAATAATAAAATCCATCTGCTCGGAAGTTAGCTTACGGAACTTTGGTCCTTCCAGCACAATTCCGCCCATGCCAGGAGTGAATATGCCACATTGAGTCGCAATTGCTCTTGCTGTCAGCATATTGTCGCCAGTAACCATTCGCACAACAATTCCCGCATTCTGGCATCTACGCACGGCATCAGTTACTCCGTCACGTAGCGGATCTTCAATACCAAAAATTCCCAGGCACACCAGTCCAGCCGATTCGTGCCATTCAACATCAGAGTCAAGCTGGGCAGAATATGCATCATCAAAGCTTTCGAAATCACGGTACGCTATGCTAATCGTGCGCAAGGCTCTTGAAGCATAGTCGGAGACTGTTCGACGCAAATCATGCAGCGTCTCTTCGTCCAGTGGAAGCACAGGAATGGCCGGATTATGTGCAAAGTCCGACGGAAACCCACTAACCACCGGCATCTCATCCCCTACATCCGTTGTGTCTGAACCAATGTTGTGTGAAGCGTTGTAATGTGCGCTGAGCAAATAGGGTGTACAAGACAACCCACGGGATCCCTCGCCGCTATCCTCAGCTATGACTTCCTCATCATCGCTGCCGTGATCAAGATTAATTTGCGGAATGTCGGTACGAGGGCTCTGTGGGGTAGTAGACACGTCATAGTCAGCCTCATTTATGCTGTTGCCAGACGATGATGTGATGTTGCGGCTGTTTAAGATCTCATTATGATCTTGTGTGTGGAATGCGCCATCAACATCCACAATCCACCGACAGCTCTGGATCACATTTTCGGGTGCGCCCTTGACATATAGCCGCCAGACCGTTTTGCCGTCTTCGCGGCGGCGGATCTTAACCAGTGTGCTCATAGATTTGCGTTCCGAGCTAAATGGCCACACTTGTACATATTCATCGACGTCCTTGTCGCGCAATTGTGTATAGTCGGGAGCGCCCAGCGACTCGGACCATGCAAGCAGCGCAGTTTCAGTTTTCGACCCGTTGAACCTGTCTGCCCTTGACGGAATACCAGCAGACTCGCCTGCGGCTTCCTCACGACCAGCGTCTAACTGATCTTTCTTTGTACGTTTGTTGCCCAGAAATCTACGCCATAGAGGTATCTTTTTACCACTGGAGTTGCCAGTCAACAGCTCGTCTTCTGAATCAGCATCGTCACCAGACTTATTCTCTGCAGGAATAAAGGCAGTTGAATTCACAGCAATAGCATCGTGACACAAATTCAAAATTGCTTGAGGGGCCTCATCACCTAGCTCAGCTGTAGGCATAATCAGGTCATCGTCTTCGCTAAAATCACTAAGATCAGAGAAGCTAGGCGATACATCCGATATGGGAGTCAGTGCACTAGAAGACGAGTTGCCCGAAGTGCCAGCACGCCCCATACGGCGGCGCTGCTGCCTCTGGCGCCGGTTGCGCAGCCGTCTCTGTCTGCGCGTTTCAGTTTCCAGCAAAGTGGGCATCACTGCCTGCTCTGGCGGCACTGCCCGTCCAGTCATATCGGTGACCAGTCCATCGGCCGGTGGCTGCTTGGCTTTGCGTCGCTGCATTTCAGATGTCCCTGGTGGGTACGAGCTGAATTGGTACTGATCGCCGATGCAGCCAGCAACCACAGTCATACGATTTTGCGTCAAAGTGCCTGTCTTGTCAGAGCAAATGGCGGTAGCATTGCCCATAGTTTCACAGGAAGCAAGTACCCGCACAAAGCAATTGTCCTTGAGCATGCGCTTAGTGGCTACTGCCAGAGCCAGCGTCACCGCCAAAGGCAGTCCTTCAGGTACGGCAACTACCACTACAGTGACAGCCGAAATGATAATACGCACAATGCTGTCCACTACCTTGGTTGCCTCGCGACTAACCTCGTCGCGGCCCAGCTTGACTGCATACTTTATGATGAGCACAATAAACATCAACAAACCTGCTGCTCCGCCTAGCTTGGCGATCAGCTCAGCCAGTCCGTTGAGTTTAACCTGCAAAGGTGTAGGGTCATTTTTGGTCCGCAACGACAAGAGGATTTTACCGTAAAATGACTGCTTGCCGACGGCAACCACTACGCACCGACCGACTCCTTCAAGTACGCGACTTCCCGAAATTAAGAACGGATCAGCTTTTTTGCTAGAGCTGGACTTTGTACGTTTTTCAGCTGGAGTCATAGCAGTCGGTCCCAGTGAAGGTTGCTGCAAAAAGCCCACTCCATTGTCGGCATCCTTGATATCGTCAACCATTGAAACTACCGTCTTGGGCATGTTGTCTTCGGCATCAGTAGAGTCATCGGCATCGGCCCCAGACTGATATTCTCTGTCTATTGCTTCGATTTCATCGGGACTGTTCTCGAGAATCTTATTAGCATAAGCACGCTGCTCTTGGCGCCGGTTTCGCAGCTCAGCACGACGGCGCTTGCGGCGATTCTTACGGTCTGCTTGGTACTTTTCCACTTCTTCCATCCGGCTCTTTTTCATTGGATCACTTTCACCGGTTACTGAGCTTTCATCACATTTTAAATTCGATGATACGATAACCACGCCGTCTGCGCACAAAATATCGCCAGGCTCTATATGCATAATGTCTCCAACCAAGATACAGTTAGTAGAAACTAGCCGTTCCTGACCATCTCGTGTAACCCGCACACGACGATCATTCTTCTTTGCATTAAGCTTGCGAAACTGCTTTTCCTTTTGATAGTCGTTGATCGAAGCAACCAGCGTAACTACAGCAATGGCAACGACGATAGCAAAGCCTTCAACCCAATGCACGTCCTGGCTATCTTCTACTGGATCACCTGTAACGCGCACATCCTGATATATGCCAATCGCTAGCGATACAATTGCAGCAACAGTAAGTAGAATAAGCATCTTGTCGTGCAAGGCGTCCCACACTAGGCTCAAAAACGACTGCGATTTAGCTGGAGGCAAAATGTTGACACCATACTTCTCCACTCTATCCGCATAAAGTTTGCGGTCAGTGTCAAACTCGGCTAGCCACTCGGCATTGCTGGCTCCTTGCACAGCGGCCAGATGCTTAGCCAACTCGGCATTCTCAGGTTCGACAGTCGAGACTCGTGCTATGCTAGCTGTATCATCTGTAACTTTATTAGGTGCTGTCGGTACAAGCCCCATTTCGCTCGTGACATTTAGTAACTGCAGCAATTTGTCAGTACCACCAAGCCTTTGCAGTGCTGATATGTCCTTGTCAACTACCATCCTCGCTAGAGCATCTGGGTCGCCATCAACAATGTCTATAGATGCCGCTTTGTCGTCATTGGGTAATGAGGCTGGCTGTGAGTCTGTTTCTTGCTGTGCAGCCTCAACAGGTGTTGCACTGGCTGTATCCCTGCTTTTAGCAACGCCAGCCAAAAACTTCATGACCGCTGTGTGTGAATATGCGTCTGTCTATTGTCGTGCAGTAATTGAATGCGCCAAACAAACGAACAATAAGCAGAAGACGTCACAAGGCGTTTGCAGTCGAGCTATACAGGAGATAGAGTTAGAATATATGCATGCTAGTTGACAGAATGAGAAAAACCAATGTCTCGGCATATGCGCTTTAATTTGTGGTGTCTGCAGCAAAGCAAACGCAGCCCATACATTTGTACAAAAGCGGAAAAGTGGAAAATAGCTCAAGAAGCTTTAGCCTTTCCGAGATCGGGCTAAAAAATATACTTACAATATTATGTATCTTTAGGTAAATAGGGCGCTTATAGAATGTGTAACTTTGTCGGTCTCTATATCAAAAAAGAAAGCAAGGTGGGTTCAAAAGCAGTCCGAAGGAACAACAAGGCGGAATATAAAGAAGTATAATATAAAAAGTGAAACTTTGAATTCGACAAGTTGAGAAAAGGTAAAGGGTGGAGAAAAATGAAGAATGTATATTAGCGCCTGAACAGTAAAAAAAGGAGATAATAAATACAGAGGGCTTGGCACAGAGAGACTTGAAGAGAAAAGATGAGGTTGGGCCAGCGAGACGATTTGTCCGCAAGAAGGACAAAAAGAAACAATGAAAAGAATGCAGAATGTGCTAATAAGAAGCTTCCAAAGAGAAGCTTATAGCTTAGTGTTTATTTGCTGCCAGAAATTATTCGGATGAATGGTCCCGCAAGTTTCTCATGCTTTGTGACACCGCCCCATGTTTCCTTTCTTGAGAATAGCACAGCTATCGAGGTTGCTTGGCAGTACTGCTTTAGCGTGCGGCAAAAAGACACGAGGCGAGGGTACTAAAAATATACTCATCCGCAGCCTTTTTCTTTTTCTCCTCATCTTTGTAGCTGAGTGGGGATGGTATTTTTTCTTTGGATTAACCAAAACATATCTTTATCACTCCCCACAAAAAAAACATTTACACTAGCTCTTTGGACACATGGCTGGTTCTACTGTAGTGTTCTATAATGATATCATACAGCCTATGAATGCACTGCAATGCTCCTCTCCCCCAAAGCATCATTTGAAATAATTCTAGAATGATACTAAATATGTAACAACGCGTAAATAACAAGCCCCTTCCTTCTGTAGCGGCTTCTATAGAACATCAGAGTTTTGCCACATTTGTTGTGAGGGTTTAAGAAGCATTATTAATCAGTTTATGTGAACTGCATCAGATCAACTCAAGCATTAGTGGTGGGATCGACATATCCTTGTATTAAGTCTGCCATGTGATCCACGCATTAAAGCACCTTTGTAATTGCCGTAAGCGCAAGTCATATTTTGCCTTTTCTAGATAAACATTGCAATTACCAAGAATGTCTGCCTTTGCTTCTAAGGGGTTCAATGCTAGTGCGTACCTGGCACTGCGGCCCAAATACAATGAAAAGTTGATGAGATGGATCGTCAGCTATCATTCAGGTCTACAAGATACTGCTGTTGACGTTGCTTGTGGTCCAGGAACTTTTACCCTTGACCTAGCTATAGAATTCAAGTCATCGAATGGTTTAGACCCATCACCAAGCATGATCCACTCTGCGCAAGAATATGCTCGGGTACAGAATGTCTCTAATGTTGAGTTTAAACGGGGATTTGGTGAAAGTCTGCCATTTGAATCAAATTCTGTCGATATGGTTACCGTTATGCAAGGTGCACACTGGTTCAAAATTGAGAAGTTTCTTGGTGAGGCGCTGCGTGTTTTACGGCCTGGCGGGTCTCTTGTCATGGTTGGGTATGACTATCCCGAAATTGCTAATTGGCCAAAATCGATGGATGGCAGGAATTTTGCTCGCAAGCTGGCTACCGACGATAGTCTGCTTTGTCGGTACTGGGACAATGGATTCAAGTTGATTGAGCAAGCATACAAACCATATGCAAAAATTATAGCACAAGAGCAGAAATTTAAGGATGTTCGGCACGTATGCTATCCTAAAGAAATGCTAAACAATAATCCTGATATGGCTGTTCTGCCAGAACCATGGATTGATTCAAAATCGACGTCTCTAGACACGTTTAGGGAGTATCTAAAGACGTGGTCAGCATATAAGAAATGGAAGGACGAAAACCCATCCAGCACAGACATCATTGATAGCTATTTTGACAACGCACAAGCACAGCATTCATTGACTGGTCAAGAAACCATCCAAATCGAATGGTCGCATTTTGCTATTGTTGCACGTAAGTCCTAATGACAGCACGGAGAATTGTTTATCCGGGCATACTGTTTTCTTTATAAAGTAAATGCGCGTCATTAAAAATATACATTTTGTGTGTCATATTCTGGCAACCAACTCCGCAGTCTATTAGAAAATCTAGACTTTAATGCGCTTGAGCAGTTTTCGAAAAGCTATAAAAGCCGAGGCTGGAAGAGCTGAAGTATTAATTATTCGTCAAAATAATATTATGGCAACATCTACTCCTCCCATTTACGAAGCAGACAAAT
Source organism: Coemansia brasiliensis (assembly GCA_027579605.1). NCBI lineage: Eukaryota > Fungi > Kickxellomycota > Kickxellomycetes > Kickxellales > Kickxellaceae > Coemansia > Coemansia brasiliensis. The sequence goes on along the minus strand of JANBUW010000013.1, from coordinate 125,020 downwards.
ATCAAGCCAATCGACCACGCTACAGGAGCTCGCTAGTAGATACTATACTGGGGTATCACAAGCGCGATAATCCGGAAGCAACAACTGACCTTGTGGTTGATGTAGCAACCGGCACAGGAATATTTGCACGCCAGCTTGCTCCTTATTTTAAAAAGGTTATTGGCACCGACATTTCCAACACAATGCTTGAAAGCGCACGCAAGGCAGAACAAAATCAGCGAATCGAGTACATTTACGCGCCATCAGAGGATCTGGCGTTTTTAAAAGATCATTCAGTAGATGTAATTACCGCTGCAACTGGCGCGCACTGGTTTGAGGTGGATAAGTTTGTTGCTGAAGCCAAGCGAGTGCTTAAACCATCAGGAACTCTGGTTATCTTTGGATACCCAGGATTTGCACACTTTGTTGATTATCCACAATGCGACCAGCTCATCAAGAATTTTGGCATCGGTGATAGCAGACTTGGACCTTTTTGGGCTCGTGGTCGTGAGGTCCTGGTCAATGGATATCGGGTCTACCATAGGCATCTGAGTTGTAATGGATGGGTCGGTATTCAGCGCAACATTTACCCAGATACTATTGAGGGCGAGCCGTCAGCTGAGCTTGCTCCAGTTCTAGCATCAGAGCCCAATATTATGGATTTTGAAGTGACCTGGCAGACTCTACAGGATTTCCTGCTTACTTGGTCGCCACTTGCTTTATATCAAAAGCAGTACCCGGAGCGTGAGAATGCAGCGGTGGAAGTTGTTCGTGAAATGATGGCTGCAGCCGGATCCATTGACATGAATGAGAAGCTACGCCTCCAATGGGAGGAAATTCTTCTCATGTGCCATCCACCACATTAGAAACAATTGAAATTTCAGAATGCCATACTTATTTGTGATTTTGACAAAGATAGGTGTGAGAACAATAAATTTGAAGTGAATTTTACTAATAGCATTAAATGAAAATCATTATATAATAAACCAAGGAGCTTACTTACCGGATGTTCACTAGTACTTCATAATTTTTCACCAGATGGCTTTCACCGAAATTTTTAGCTCTGAAGAAAACTATAAGAATGCATCTCCTGAGGAACTTCGTTTATATTACGCAAGCAAGGCATCGGTAGTCTCGCATCATAGCACACCAACTGTCCCGCCAGTAATTTCCAATATTTATAAGCAGAATGCTACACAGTATACTGAACTATCAATTATGGCTGTTTCAGAGTACCAAGGTATGTTGCAAAACTTTGTAATCGGACTAATTGGAGCCAAGAAAATTTTGGAGATTGGCCTTTTTACGGGGACTTCAACAGTATTTTTTGCCAATGGGCTTCAGCGTAATGGGGTGGCTGGTCAGCCAGACAGCAACGGATATAGGCCAATTGTGAGTCTAGAAATTAGCGAAGAGTATGCCAATGTTGCTCGCCAAAATTTTATTGAAGCTAATGTGGAAGATTACATTGATGTAATGATTGGCGACGCTCATGAAAGTCTGGTAAAGCTTGCAGATCAGAAATTCGACTTGGTATTTATTGACGCAGATAAACTCTCGTATCTGGATTACTATAAAACGATCATGGAAAACGACATGTTGTCAAAGAATGGGCTTGTTATCGTTGACAATACTGCATTCGACTGTGTAACTCGGCTAATCAGTGCGCCTGTTCCAGTAGATGACGATGCCCCTTTGCTCAATATACCTAAAAGTTACCATTCGGAATGGAGAGATGTGGGTAAGGCTCTTCACGAGTTTAATGAGTTTGTCCGCCAGGATCCACGTGTAGAAGTCGTGATGCTGCCACTGTTTACAGGAATTACGCTCATACGTCCTCTGCTAAACTAAGCTTCTTTAGTTTTCCATTTCTTAGCAAGAAATAACTGAATGGAACTTTAAAGGTGTCGGGTGCAGTACACTAAGAATGCCTTTTTAAGCGGATAACAACGCTCTTGAAGGATATTTGTACATTTCAATGACAATCGCATATAAATTCTTATTAATTAAAGCTTAGGTTTATATAATAAAATTTAAAACTACAAATAACGAGGAGAGTTGGATCTAGATCCGGACCAAACCGGTTCACTCGGCTCTCTTAGCTCAGTCGGTTAGAGCGACGTGCTAATAACGCGTAGGTCACAGGTTCGACCCCTGTAGAGAGCATTTCTTTTTGGCGTTTGGGAACGCTGGAGCCACTGTATTTTTAGAGAGAGCGTTGGGGGAATAATTTTTTGCTTGTGGTACAAAGCAACCCACAAGTCATTTGAGGATCTGGGGTGGGTTTAATGTTCTGCTTATGAGAGGGGCTTTAGGTGATTATTTTATTTTGTGGAGATGAGCGAGAGGATAGTCAAGATATGCGGAGTGAGGACAGCGGAGGCAGCAGAAGCAGCAGCGTCTTTGGGAGCAGATATAATTGGGATGATATTTGCGCCATCGCCACGAGTAATAGACATTGAGACAGCACAGGGAATCGCAAAGGCAGTTGGAAAGGTCTGCACGACCAGAAATGCGGCAATAGCAGTGGATAGTAGCATATCAGCAGAGGGGGAGTATTTTAGAGCAAAAATGCAGCAGGTGTTTGCCAAGGCAGGAAAGCGACCACTGTTATGCGGGGTGTTTCAGAACCAGCCAGTGGAACAAATACTAGATATGGTCTCAGAGGTGCCGCTGGACATTGTACAGTTGCATGGAAACGAGCCTGTAGAAATGGCCAAGCAAATACCGGTGCCAGTGATCAAGGTATTCCACATCGACGATGGATTTGATATCAATAACGCTGGCGAGATGTTGCAGACAGATTGCCATTCGATAATTCTGCTGGACACCAAAGTGGCAGGGCAGCAGCAGCAGGGCGGACGGGGCGTTAGCTTTGACTGGGCAATTGCTCGTAAGCTGGCAGACAGAGGGGTGCCATTTTTGATGGCAGGAGGACTGACGCCAGACAATGTGCAAGAGGCGATTCAAGTGGGAGCGCCATGGGGCGTTGATGTGTCAAGTGGAGTTGAAACAGACAAAATAAAGGACAAGGCCAAGATAATGGCGTTTGTTAATGGCGCTAGGAATAGCAGATTTTAATTATGAAGAGTACATAGAAAAAATTAGGTGGCTAAACGACAGACTGGGCACTGTGGTGCCATTTGAATGCCTGGATGATGCCGTAGTAGTGGGTGAGAGCAGCGAAAAAGACCAGGCAGTGGAACAGCTGGTGCGAGTTGCCGACAATGTCAAAGAGGCCGGGATACCAGCGCTCAGGGATGTTGAAGGCATACAGCAGAGTGCCAGCGGCATAAAGTGCAACCATGCCGAGCATGTAGTACAAGCCGATGGAGCGGGCAGAAGCAGCAATTCCGTGGGCAAAAATGTGGTGGCACACGGGAACCGCGCCCGACAGCGAGATGCTAAAGAACACAACAGGGCGCAGCCAACGCAGACTGGGCTTTTGCAAATGCGGTGAAACACTAACAGCCACGCCAGCAACGCACAACGAGACAATCATTGTCATATACAAAAGCATCAATGCTTGCGATTCAAAGTATCCATAGTACAAGCCAGGCAAAAACGAGCCTAGAATCAGCACCAGAATTCCGACAAAGTCGCACTTTAGCCATGCCACATGGTGTTTGTGCGAGTGGCACGAAAATGCGTGGTATAGCGTCGATAGAGCAAAGCACACGCAGGCGCTGAAAATATACCCGTAAAGTACCACATAGTCGCCCCACGACGCACGGCCCGGCGAAATGGCTGCCGGCAGCAGGTTGAAGCTTGTGCTTACCGCCAGTCCGGCAAACACTACCAGCGACGCCAGGTGCGTCAGTACGTTTCCTGACTCGTTGTGCACATATGTCATGGAGCGCAAGCATGCTGCGTATGAGTAGCATAGCCTTCGGTACCCTGAAATTATATATGTGTCGCGCAGAAACTCGGGCACTTCGTCGATCGTCGTTGTGTATTTGGGATGGCCTGGTGCAAATAGCGGCTGATATACCAGCTCGGGCAGCTTGAATGCCGCTGCTTCTGTAGGCACCGCGCTTGTCGCCTTGGCCTGGATCATGCTGCTGTCGAGCTTGGGCACCGACGATTCGCGAGAGCGAAGCTTGAGAAGCCGCGGGGCCTTGGATGCCACTAGTGGTGCTTCTTCAGTGGCCTGCTGCTGCGACAGAAATTGCTCTGTTGCCACTGCTGCTGCCGCCATGGTATCCTTGAGGCGTCTATGGTATTGAGGGTTTTTATTAGGTGGTCGGAAGAGAGAGATTATATTTTACACTGCAGGCACCAAGGTGTATGTGCAAGCCAGCCCAAGTCGGTTATTGCCAAGAAGTGATAAATAAAATACAAATACCCTTACTTTTACGAAGAAGAAAATGTTACAAGTGGCATTTGATAAAGCGGAAGTTTTGTGTATTTTGTTTTTTGGGGGGGAGGGGTTGCACAAAATCAGGAAATTTTTTTTATTTCTCAATAGTTTTTTTAATATAATGGTCCTTTTGCAGCGCATATCACCGCCAGCAGCAACACCGCCAGCAGCAACACCGCCATGCTCAGAAAGCGCAAAGGACCGGCTGCTGTCAAATGCAGCTGCTCCCAAGCTCGTTGTGCATGCACGGCGGCACTTGCGGTGGGACGAGCTGCCACCGTGGATGCGTGACAACCAGTACATTCTAAGCGGCTACCGACAGCCCACCAACTCGTTCCGCAAATGCTTTGCTTCGTGGCTCTACATACACAACGAGACCGGCAACATCATGACGCATGCAGTCGGCGCATTGGCCTTTCTGGTCTTGTGCTTTACAGTTACCCGTGGGCTGCTGCTCGAGTTTTCCACGGTTGACTGGCGCGACGTAGCCACGCTGTATGCGTTTCTGCTGGGCGCCGTGGGCTGCATGGGCCTATCAGCACTGTTTCACACTGTCACATGCCATTCCCAGTCGGTCCAGCGCGCATACAACAAGTGCGACTACGTAGGCATCGTGTTGCTGATCGTGGGCTCATGCGTGCCTGTGTTCTGCTATATGTTTTATTGCCATGTGCGGCTCAAGCTGGCGTATCTGTCCCTGATCTTTGCCCTTGGTGCTTTAACCATCACCGTGGTGGTGGCTCCGCGCTTTGGCACGCCCGAGTATCGGCCTCTACGTGCTGTCACTTTTGTTGCACTAGGTCTGTCGGGCATTGTGCCTACTCTTCATGCTGCACTGCTGTTTGGCTGGGAATACACCATGAACGCTGTTCAGGTCCCGTATATGCTGATGATGGGTGCAACGTACATTGCTGGCGCAACCATCTACGGCGCTCGTGTTCCTGAGCGCTGGTGGCCGGGCAAATTCGACTATTGGCTGCATTCGCACCAGATCTTCCACATCTTTGTTGTGGCTGCTGCCGTCTTCCATTATATTGGCGTTGCTCGGGCTCTGCGTTGGACTCATACGTTTGGCGTGGAACTGTGTCCTGCATAGGCTACGTTGCATGGAGCCCAATCAGAGTGGGTCTTTTCTGTCCGTCTTTAGTGGAAAACATGGAACGTTTTTCCTGTTCTGGAATAGCCGGGCATGCGTATTAACGGAATTGTTGCCAATCCCAGCTTCTTCCTCCGGTGTGAACAAGCTCGATCGCACTTTTCTTAACTACTGTGGCTGAGGAGGGAAAAAAGTTATTCTTTTTGTACATAGAACAACAATGGGCTCAGTTACACTACCTTTTGCTGAAAAGCCTATTAAGTTTTTTTTCAATTATTACTTGCTCTTATAGAATTGTGCTCTGTCTCAAGCTGCTTGCGCTGAGGAACTATACGTTGGTATCCCACGAGCTTATGTTTCTCTTTTTTCTCCACATTCTCAGTATTATTAGACGAAGTATCTGTATAAACTCTTGTTTTACATTCTCTTTGCCTCTTTTTTTCGTTTTTCTTTATCAGGCATACTGCTCCACACACCAATGGACGCACTTGAGGGACAGAACCAAGACCGTAGAGCAACCATCTCGTGTGTAGCAGACTTAACTCCACCCGTATTAGACTCCACCACTCACGATGTTGCGAGTTTAAGCGAATCCCAGCAGTCATGGGTCGCCACCGCATCGCAGCAAATACGATCGTTTCACCGCCGCTTTAGCCTCAGAACCCCCACGCCCAAGCTTCGACGACAAAGCATAAGTCACTCTCCTCATTCCCTCGAGCAATGCCAATGCTGTCATTGCAATGAGCTGTTCGCATCTATCCGTCGCTCCAAGCTAGCCGCTAAGAAAACCTCTGCTGATGGCTCATACTCTGAGTACAGCGATACGTCGTGGGAAGCTGACAATAAAATCAGCACGGTTATTTATAACGCCAGTGAAACAAGGCAGCTCATGTCGGTATTTCAAATCCCTGCATACATGGTTGAGGCATTTATCTGGGACTCGTACCGACCCTTGTGTTTTTCAGTCAAGGACTGTGTGCTTTCCTGGTTCTATGTGCACTCGGAACTGGGCAACATTTTGACTCATTTATGTGGTGCGGCTATATTTTTCGCTTTGGCTTTGTTCACTGGCCCTCTGGTGGTTCCAGCAGCCGTTCAAGAACAGAATAGCACGGCCAAAGCATCGCCTGCAGATTATGTTATAATCTATACCTATATAATAGCTGTGTTATTCTGCCTTGCTGCCTCGGTTGCCTTCCACACGCTTGCTTGCCACTCACAGCACAAGCATTTTCACTCGTTGCGCTGCGATTTTATCGGGATACTTGTTCTTATTGTTGGCTCGTTTGTTCCAGTTGGATACTATGGATTTTTGCACTCTCGAGGCATGTTGATCGGGTATATGACCATGTTTGTCTCTATTGGCGTAATTGGTGTTGCTGTTTCGATTGTTTTCCATGTGGAAAATCCCAAGCGAGCGCGGTGGCGGCCGGTTATTTTCATGGCCATTTCTGGTGCTGGGCTGGTCCCAGTGATCCATGCAGCGGTTTTGAGCGGCTATGACAAAGCGATGGATAAGCTTTCCCTGTGGTATGTCATTGGAATGTGCTTGTTGTATATTACAGGAACAGTTATTTATTCATTCAAACTTCCTGAACGCTATCGTCCTGGCAAGCACGATGTGTTTCTGCATTCGCATCAAATTTTTCATGTATTTGTCGTTTTTGCCGCCATTCTTCACTATGTTGGCATCGTTCGTGCACTTTCATGGGCCCATGCAACGCCTGTATGATCTTTATACTGTATTTATTTCTCTATAAATTAAACTACAATGCTTGGTCCAACAAATTTTCAAGCTTTTTCATTGACACCATTTTATCATTGCCTTCTGTAATAAAGCAGGCTTTTGAAATGTGCGATGATACTGTGATTTGAGCTTGATTTTTCTTTTCTTTTCTTTTTTTTTTTTTTTTAAAAAAATGCCTATGAGCTGATAAGCCCGTTTATTCTTTCACACTACCCAGGTGTAATTTAGGTGAAGCCTCCTTTAATCTTTCAGCTTAAAGTCTATCTTATAATTGCAAGGAAAATGAAATCATCGCAACCTCGCTTCTTTCTTTTGTTCTACATAACTTTTAACAGATACAAATATGTGTGTTTATTAGCAGAGGAATTATATTAAATTCAAAAAATTCTGAAAACTTATATGGTTAATCTAATATTAAGGCTTTTAACTGAACTGATAGGCTTGTATGGCCTTATTGCCTACATGCTCTCAATTAGCTTATTAAATTCATCGTCTGTAATACTTTCTTCCAATTCTTGCTTTTCTACCAGCCCCTTATAAAAAACAAAATTCAGTTTCATTTGATTTCCTTCAAAATCAGCACACTCGCCTAATGTCAGGTTATCGGTTAGCTCATGACCATTTACTGTGTATATTAATGGAGTGATACATTCCATCCAAACTGACTTAAGGGCCACCATTTGAATAAAAATTTTTACTGGTACGCTATAAACCTCTGTAACTCTTTTCATAGTATATGGGGTGAGATTGTAGACAAAAAGATATTCTAGCTCATCCATAGTTGAAATAATCAATAAAAAAGTATCTAGAAGTAAAATAAGGTAAAGTAGCAGAAAAAACGACTGCTTTTATAACCTTCCAGCCGTGCTTTCTCTAGGAAAACAATCTTTTACATTAAAGCACAAAGCAATATAGTATTATATTAATTTACTAAAAAAACGGGAAGACTTTAAATTTTAAATGCAATTGACTGGAAAATACCAGCGCCACAAAAGCGTAGGGAAAAATATAATAATTCTTACCAAAAAGCCTACATAGTTTCAATTAATTTCAAGAATTCCTCGTCAGATAAATTAAAGCCTTCTACAGACTGACACGACCAACTCGAGTCAACCACAATATCTAGCTCTAGCATTTCTTTGTCATAATCCACTACCTCCGCAAATAATAGCTCTTCGGTTAGTTTATAGCCATTAACGCTTTGGACAAATGGGCTTAATCCGTTCATATGCCCGCCGTCGAGAGAAACCTCTGCAAGCAACTCAATAAACCCTTCAACAGTTACTTTTTCGCTGAGATGTTTAAACTCATCCTTGTCCTTGGGCCAGTGCAGATTTATTGTGTAAGTTCTATTTTCCATTATACCCACAAGAGAAAAAGCCTAATAATTGAAGAAAATAAAGAGATAACACGAAAATGGCAAAGGAATTTTCTGGCCACTTTATAAAGCTTGGAATTTTTTTCGCCCGCTTGAAGTCAGCGCCATTCAGCCTTTGTTAGAAATTAATTAACTCAACCTTTTTTTTTGCTATGCAAAGAACTCCCTTGCACAGCTTAGGCACTGATGTGCCTACTGCTTGCAGTTTTTTCCGGTCAATCACGGGATAGCTCATATGCTTTCATTTTCTCACTTATTCTGATAACCTCTTTTATTGTTTTGTATTATTCCACTTTATGAAATGGCGGTACCTTTTATTGCGCCAATGAATTACGGACGGGCGAAAACGTCCCGCCCACACCGCTTTGCATACGACTATGGTTCAGTTGACCCGGGAATGTACGCGCCAGCACCAGACCGCACACGACCCAAACGAGCGCCCAAGCGCACCCTGGCATACAGCATCCCTTTACCGGACGAAAGGAGTTCTGAAGCAGCAAACGCAACCGGGCAAGGGCATATCCTTGGAGTAAATGCGCTGGCGCTGACGAAAACAAGTGGAAAAACTGGAGGGCAGCTGATTTCTGGCGGACGAGACGGAGTTGTCAAAGTGTGGGATTTGAATATCCCGCAGCAGAGTTGCCAGGCAGGCGACGAATGGACAATAGACCACGACAAGATCCAACAACAGCGGCCTAACACAGTGCAAAGAGCATCGCACCAAGTGCACGCAGACTGGATCAACGATGTTGTGGCAGTTAACGGCGGGCGCACAGCAATAACAGCATCTTCAGACCAAACAGTTCAGGCATGGACGCCGGGCGCGCGGCCTCACTTAGTAGGATCCCATATGGACTATGTCAAAGCACTGGCATACAGCGAGCATCGCAACTCAGTCATCAGTGGCGGTCTAGATCGGCAGATCCGCGTGTGGGATGTGGCAGAAACCCGCAGTGGGCCAATATGCGCGCTCGGCGGAATGAGCGGTGCATTGTCTGTATATACGCTGGCATGCAATGTGCAGGGATCGTTGGTTATCTCAGGCTCACCTGAAAAGACCATCCGCGTATGGGACATTCGCGATGGACGGCCACTGACGGCGCTGACCGGGCACACAGACCATATCCGCGCAGTGCTGCTGTCCGAAGATTCCGAGTTGGTTCTATCTGCATCATCAGACTCCACCGTCAAGCTATGGAGCATGCGGATGCGGCGCTGTCTATCGACATTCACCCAGCACAGCGATTCTGTGTGGGCTCTCAGCTCAACGCATCCTCGCTTTCACACATTTTACTCGGCTAGTCGGGATGGACTGGTGGCCAAGACTGTTGGCGCTGGTATGGGTGAAGACTTAGTGGCCTGTGTGGCAGTTGCCAAGGAATCTCAGGGAGTAGTCAAACTGGCAGCCCTGGATTATACATATATTTGGACAGCTACTAGAGGTACTCGACTTAATCGGTGGCTAGATGTTGATATGAGCCCGCAGAAACTACCAGAGATAGCACAGCAGTCGCGGTTGGATGCCGGCAGTGGATTTGCACTTGAATCGGAACATACAGGCCATCGACGTAACCGAACGCTAGATAGTGCCCATATGCGGCCCATGTCAAGCACATCGGGTGCAGCGGTATCGCCGGTGATTATTGCTATGCAGGCAGAGCAGGTCCGACGTGGTGCTGCTCACGAAGCTGATGGCGATGACCAGTATTATGATGCACATTCACGTCCGACTTCCAATGGCGAAAACCCCTCCTTGATTTCGGAAGTGCTGGCAACCAGTGGCAGCGGAAATCAGGCACAGCTACCAGCTCCAATCAGCATCCCTGGCAGTGCATCTAAGGCAGAAGCAACAACCGCAACCGCAACATCGCATGCACCAGCGGAAACAACTGGAATATCGAAGGCAACGACGACAGCTCCGAGCATTCCAGATTTGGAAAGCGTAGTTCCAATATGTTCAGAGCCAGATGAGTCGATTTGCGGGCGACACGGACTTCATCGACATTTGGTGCTGCCCAATCGGCGTCATGTGCTGGCTCAGGATACAGCAGGGCGCATTTCACTATGGGACATTTTGCTATGTCGACGTATCCACGAGTTTCCAGATGTAGCGAGCAACGAGTCATGTTTTCCGGGAATCGGCGGACGCGACTTTGACACGGTGGCAGAAGCCATGGCAGCAGATCCCGAGTCAGTCAATTCGTGGTGCCATATAGATACGCGAACAGGCGTGCTCACAGTGCATCTGAGCGAAGGGCAAGTGTGGGACGCTGAGGTGCATGTGGATGAGGTTGAAGGCGTGCCACCAGAAGCAATCCGTGCTATGGGTGACCATGAGCGTGTGAACATTGGACAGTGGATGTTAAAGCGTTTGTTTTTACCCTATGCGCGTGCTCGTGTCAAGCGTGGGTTGCTTTCTTCTGCAGATGCTGCTTTGCTTAACCGCTGGGCGGCTCAGGTCCCAGCAGCCGAAGTGGTTCCAGCACGGGCCGTTCAGCGCCCTAATGCAGCATTTACAACTCCAGCGACTCAGGGTGCGATTTTATCGGTAGCAGATAATAGAGAAGACAGCCAACTACAGCCATCAGTTGTATCTCCGCTTGAGGCTACGACGGTAGAAATTGGACTTGCATCTCAATCGAAAAGCCGGGCTGATTCTTCTGGTTCTACCAGCTCTGATGCACACAACCCAGTGCAAAAGCAACAACATTATCAGCACCAGCACCAGCAGCAGATACCACGTCATCAACACAATCCTTCAATTGATACTGCTCAAAGCACAACGCAAACTACGCCATCAGCAACGCAAACAGTACAAACAAAGGCAGAGGATGGCGAATCGTCAGCCAGCAATGGCTCAGCGGGCAAGTTTATAAGCCGCTTGCGCTCAATGCGCGTACGTAAGCAGAAGAGCAATTTGGCCACATCCATGCCGTTGTCGGCCAAAGACTCAGGGACAGCTGCAGGGTCTTCGGTCCCACCGCTACCAACCACACCAAATAAGCCAATTCAACTACCTGAAAACACTCGCTCGACTAGTGCACCCGGAATTGTAGCCAATACAGCACCGGATCCCCAAGATACTTTTAATGAATGGGCAGGTACACGCTATCCAACAGACACTGAACGCACACTGTCTCTTTTACAAAACCAACCAGCGCCCTGGGAGCAACTGTATTCAGCAATACTGTGTCCTCGATTGCCGCTGCCCCGCGGCGTGTGCATTATGGTGTACCAAAGCTGCCCTGACGCGTCTGATCCCTTTGTACTGTTCCGTAGTACTTTTGAATCATTATGCAGCAATGCAAATGAGGCCGACGGTGAAGTCAGCACAGAATCGGTGTTTCGGATTATTGACGATGCGCTTTTATCGTTTGAGCTGTGCATGCCAGCATGGCTGACAGATTTCATGCTATTTAACCGGCTTCCTGCTTCATTCCAGGAACCATCCAAGGTCTCGTTTGTATTGAGCCCGGCTGCATCCACCACCCTGCCACCATTTCCCAATCCGGGCGCACGCCTAGTGGCCAACCGCATGCTACGTGCACGCAAGCTGGCCATCTACGTGGTAGATAAGCTAGGATTGAATTTGTTAACTCAGCCGGCGCCCAACTACGTCGGTGCTGTTGATTCCTGCGTGCAGTCATATAAAAATGCTGCTGGTGAGGCAAATAACACAGATGCAGCAACATCAGGCGCTGTAACAGTGGACTATGCAGCGGTATTTGAGCGTGCAGGAGAGAAATTATCAGATATAGAGCGCGAGGCACTTGCTGATGTATCCCGGTGGCGTGAGCTTCAGCATATACGTTCAAGCGGACAGGAAAGCTCTAATGAGTATGTTGGACGGCCTGAGTTGTATCTATATTTGACATGTAAAGGCAAAGGAATAAGCAGCAAAACCACCTTGGCCACTATAAAGGCTAACATGTGGAGATCGGGCAGCGATGTGGTTGTGCATTATGAATGGGCGGAATTTGTGCGCCAACGTATTGCCAAAGCTCAGGCACTTGCATCTTAATATAAATAAATAAATAAATAAAAGAAAAACTTAACCACTAACTTCAGAATAGCTGGATCCACCATCCAGTAGAGATTCCTCCACAGTACTCGCTCTTCCAAGTTGCGCGGTTTCGGCCTTGTGATCGATTGGAATAACCGAATACTTACTTCCTAGAACAATGTGGATGCCACATGAATGCTTCGCAACTGTTTCCTCGATAGGTCGGTCGCGAGTTTCAGGAACAAAGAAATAAACAAAGATGGCGGCAGCGACATTCCAGCACAAGAAGAAAATAAATGTGTAGTTTCCCCACCAGTTATTGATAGCTGGAAATAGCACGCCGATAGCAAATGTGCTGACGTACCCAATGCCAGTGCCGATTCCTGACATGGCTGTCATCGCATATCGCGGAGTCATCTCACCAGCTGTAGCCCACGGAATGGGGCCCACGCCCACGTTAAAAAAGGCGTTGAAGCAAAACACAGCAGTGACGACCAGCGCAGTCACACCACGGATGGTTCCAGGAACGATGATGGCAGAGAATATAGCCATCATCATATGCGAGAATATCAGCAACGTTCGGCGGCCAAAGTAAGCACCTAGGCCCATTCCAAGCACCGTGAACACCAAGGCAGCGACAGAGATGAGAAAAGACAGGATCTGGGCCAAAGTGGGGATATCTGCCGGATTGCTTTTAGTCGACTGGTTGATAATTGATGTCGAGTAGAAAATAACCGCATTGATGCCGCTAAACTGCTGGAAGAACAGCAATGACGATACACACAGCAGCTGGTGGCGCAGATTATCCGGCGTACGTCCACAAATAAGCTCCCACACGTTAACATTGCTCGTGCGCTCTTTGTTCAGGCGATCTACCTCAACCATCTCGTTAAATTCATCATCGATATAGGCGCCCTTGCGGAACTTGGCCAAAGATATGCGTGCTTCTTCCAGCTGCCCCTTGCTGATCAGCCATTTGGGGGACTCGCGTGCAAATGGGAACAATATAAAGTTTAGTAGCCCGAATGCCCCCGTCAGGGAGAACAGCACGCGCCACCGTGGAGGCGGTGCCAGACCCAATGCGATGGCATTGTCAACCATAATCCCCATATTGGTAGCTACTTGCACACTGCCTCCCATCACTGTTCGGCTACGGGGTGTTGCAATATCCGATACATACGTGGAAAGTGCATTATTGGCTGCACCTGCTGCCACTCCCACGACCACTCGACCAACAATAAACTGCGGCAGCTTGGTCGTTAACGATAAAAGCAATGCACCTGCCACGTTGAGTAGTGCGAACCATGAGAGGGTAAACTTGTAACCTTTCCGATCTATCACCGGATTAGATGCCACTGCTCCTAAAAACGCTCCTAGCGCATAACTACCGGTTATAACGCCCCAGGCTACATTTGATCCTACATATATGCATGATGGAAATGGTCCATAGTATTTGCGTCCAGTCACACAGTTTTGCAAGACATCGCCCGGAATATTCACTGATCCAATATTCCATCCGAAATTGAAACTTCCGATTGCTGCCAATGCCATACAATATGCTTGGAACCCTGTTAGTCCCAGCGTTCGTGAGTCCACTGGCATATTTTGTGTCTTGTAATAATGCTATATTTTTTTATTTGCCTCTAGCAAGAAAAGGAAAAAAACTATTAGATTCCTAGAATTTGACAAATATAATAAACCCACGTGTACATCGGCCAATTTCAATTTGTTTGAGAGCTGCGGATTAGCTTCTAATGTGGAGAGTAATGCGATCGCGGCTACTTACTCCGCATTATGCTAGATCAATAGACGCATGGACCAGCCCTCTAAAATAAACAACCTAAATATATTCACTGGTAAAGTTTGGCGTCACTGTGGCAAGATCAGCAGGCTTTTTGTCGTTGGCATGGCCCACTTGCCATTTCTTGCCCAATACAATATGGATGCCGCACGAATGTACTTTGACTGTGTCTTCAATGCGCCGATCTTTAGTCTCGGGTACAAACAAAAATACAAACGTCACAGCAGCGATATTCCATGCCATAAAGAAGAAGAACGTGTAGTTGCCCCAGGCCGATTGCATGGGAGGGAAGATCACGCCAATAACAAATGTAAAGATATAGCCGATACCTGTACCAATGCCCGACATAGCCGTCATAGCATAACGTGGAGTCATCTCGCCAGCTGTAGCCCATGGAATGGGACCTACACCCAGATTAAAGAAGGCATTGAACAAAAATACCATTGTGACCACCAGCCCGGTAATATCTTTGACTGATCCAGCAACCATGATGGCTGAGAAAATAGCCATAGTGCCATGCGAAAACATAAGCAGGGTGCGCCGTCCAAAGTACGCGCCCAGCACCATGCCGAAGAACGTAAAGATAAGAGCCACAAGCGAAATGACAAAAGTCAGGATCTGTGCCAACGTTGGAATATCGGCTGGATCATCGTGTGTTGACTTATTGATAATAGAGGTGGAATAGAAGATTACCGCATTGATGCCACATAGTTGCTGGAAAAACATCAAAGCGGAGACACACAGCAGCTGGTGCCGCAAGTTGTCAGGGGTTTTTCCACGGATCACTTGGAAGACATTGACATCTTCTGTACGTTCTTTGTTTTCTTTGGACGATTGCACCATGTCGTTAAATTCGGCCTCGATATCGGCACCTTTGCGGAACTTTGCCAGGGACTCGCGAGCCTCCTCATACCGGCCTTTGCTAATCAGCCATTTGGGGGATTCGCTGGCAAATGGGAACAGCACAAAGTTGATCAAGCCAAATACGCCCGTCAATGCAAACAGAATGCGCCAGCGCGGCGGTGGAGCTAGGCCCAGGGCAATTGCATTATCAAGCATAATACCCAGGTTGCAAGCAAATTGAACACCGCCGCCCAAAACGTTGCGTCCGCGAGGCGTAGTCATATCCGACACATACGTTGACAGAGCATTGTTGGCAGCACCAGCAGCAATGCCAACAAAAATACGACCAATAATAAATTGTGCCACTGATGTTGTCAGTGACAGCAGTAATGCACCGGCTACGTTGCACAGCGCAAACCACGAAAGAACGAACTTGTATCCCTTGCGGTCAATAAAGTAGTTGGAGAGCACAGCACCCATCAGGGCGCCTAGTGCGTAGCAGCCGACAATGATCCCCCAGACCGTGCCAGAAGACACACCAATACATGATGGGAATGGACCGTAGTAATCATGGCCAGTAACGCAGTTTTGCAAAACGTCGCCGGGAATGTTGACTGAACCGATATTCCATCCAAAGTTAAAGCTGCCGATGGCAGCCAAGAGCGCACAGAATGCTTGATATTTGGTTATACCGACAGTGCGTGAGTCGATCATATTAGATGTTATGGAGCCTTTTATAGAGAGACCAACGATGAGATTAGAAGATTTTTGGGATATCTAGAATAAACTTGTAGGAACTCAAAGGCATCATAAAGCCTGTTATACTACGCAGTAATGAAGAAAATAATTCAAGCTTTATAGTTCAAATATTAGAATGAGAAAAAAAAGTAGGGATATTATTCTGAAAAGTCCACCAGATATTCTCTCTTCTTAAATAGGGAAAAAGTTTACCGGCTTCTACTCAAAACTTTTCCGATATGACATTGTGCTAACTGGTGGGGAGGACATGTGCAAGAGGCTTCAATTTTTCTATTGTCCAACCCCGAGAAGCAAGCGAGAAAAAATGGCCCATTGGAATTTAGACCTCTTAAAGCGCAATAGTTTTCGCCCACTGTATAAATGCACACTTTATTCAGCGAATCAAACTCAGTGGTTAACCCAAATATATCGGTGTCGTGTTTTCGGTGAATATAGGGAGTCCGTGCATTCTTCCCTCCCGCGCGTGCGCGCTAATGCTACCCAAATTCAGTCTTTCGTTTTCTCGTTTTAGTTTATCAGTGATCTGCCTGTTTTTAGCGATTGTCATTATACTTTCCCAATAAAGTAACCAGCGTATAATCTTGCAATATTCCTTTCAGCACTTGAATTCTTGGCTATTGACTAGCCAACCATGTTCATTTTAAAAAACGTATGTCTGGATAGACGGCCGGACAGGCACCTGATAAAATGTGATATAGATTGGCAGGCTCATACATGATCTTTAATGTCCTTTATCATGTTGCACTGTATCAGCTGCTTTGGGCTTTTTAGGCATTTGGGCTATTATGCACTAGATGCATGACTAAATAAAGTCCATTTTAGATTAGCATTGTAAACATTTGCGCACCTGTTGTTTATTCTGTTCCTTATTCCTCCAACTGCATGTCCGCTTTTATTTTTCTTGCTAAACTGGGCTACCTTGCGAAAATAGAAATTATATGCGCGTGGTTCAGTAGGCATTTTCCCAAAAGTTCCAGTAGACTTGGAATGGATAAGCACTATAACGCATTGGCCACCGAGAACTTGCAGTATGACCGATTGGACAAGTATTCGGACCTAAATATGGCAGATATACCGCTAAATGAAAAACAAATTGTGATTGGGCTCTCGCTTCCGGTCCAAAGTGAGAGTATCCAAAAACGAAAAAATACACTTATTTTCGAGATGGGGCGAATTAACAGCTCTCAGCAAAAAGCTGATATGTGCCAATTTAGGCAATTCCGAACAATAAGCCGGACATATTAGCGTAAGCACGCGGATTTATTGTACGCCAATGCCATTACTTGCAATATCGCGGTCATCTGAACGCGGAACTGCCGGATCTCTAGCTCAATTTCAAAGCATAAGACAAAAAACACAATATGATAAGAATTCCATAAACAAGCCATCTTTAAATTAGCCTTTTAATCAAAACATTTGTTTAATATGGTTTATAGTCCTAACAAGATTTCAACAAAAGGTATGATAGAATGTGCTATTTGTTGAAATAGAAAAAGAAGCTACCCAGTATATTGCAAAGGCAGCTGGTTGCCGTAAACGACCTGCCGCTCAACACCATCTTCTGTGATGACAGCTATACGGATAACGCCGCCTGAAGACCCATCTCGAGTAATAGCCAAACCAACAGAGTTCTTCACAAATTCAATGCACTCTTCTTTAGACATATTCGGCCTAAACACCTTATCGCAATAACCATAAATGTACGATGAGCCTGACCCGGCGATGGAAAAGTCACGTTTGTGGAGCGATCCCCCAAGTGGTACCTCATATACACTACCACCGTTTTGCTTATCCCAGCCAGCTACAATGATTGATGCCATAAGATTGTTCTTGTTGTGATAGCAGAGCTCCTGGAACAAAGACGAGGCCACCTTAACGGTTGGCATCTCACCATGCTCCGCTGAATAGAGGTCAAGGTGGTATTTGACAATATCTGCTACTGCCTGTGTGTCAGCTGCTGAGCCTGAACGGCAGCAGTAGATGCGCTCATCAACCTTTGTGAGCTTGTCTGTGACGCGGTTGGCAACATAGGTTCCCGTAGACGTACGTGAGTCAGCGCCAATCACTACACCACCATCAAATGAGACCGCCATAATGGTCGTTCCCAAGTCTACTTCTCCAGGCTTCAGCGCTGCCATTTCAAGGTGTCTTGTTTAGAAGAACTAATGTGTAAAATAAAAAGATTATAAAAGCAGGTTCAATTTAAACAAATGCAAAGAGAAAGCTTGCATACGCAAGCACTTCCTCACTTGATTGAAATTACCAACATCAAAATCACCATTTCACGTGAGCTATATTTCGTCTCTTGCTCAATTTCTTTTCTGGTTTTTAGACATTCCATATTACAATTTTTCTTTTTGGCACTTTATAAACGGGCTTGAGCTAAATGGAGCCGCAAGAGCCAGAGGACGAACAATGCACTTGCCCTGCATTTGCGACACTGGGAGAGCACACCCCGACATGCATGCTATATACACCAATATCGGCAATGGACATTCCTGAATGGCAACGCCGGAGCAATGGCAGCAGCGGGCTGTATGGCCGTAGCCGGCCATCGAGCTACATGTCGTACGGAACAGGACCGTGCATCGGAGGCAATAGCCAGTATCCGCTCCTTTCAAACGTGTCGTCAGTAGCAGAGTCATTTGCATCAACCTCGTCGATACTGGATTCCATGGCAGCTACCGAAACCGAATCTCTAGCATCTTATACGATCAAGCGATCCGTATCAGTGTGCTCGTTTTCATCAGCGGCATCATCCTCATGCGTGCTCCCCACAGAGCTGCTTCGAGAGATATTCAAGTTTTTAGCCATGGAAGATCTTCGAACAGTTGCTCAGGTGTCTCGGCAGTGGCGCTCTGCAGGCAATCCACTCCTATGGCGCACAATGGTTTTTCCCCTGGATAAGCGCCGGCTGGCGGGAATGAAGCCGGTTTTGAGCAGCATGGGCCATCATGTTCGTCGAGTTGTGATTACGCCACCGCTGCTAGATAGCCAATCGAGTCGTGGCGGCTCATCAAGGCGGGTAAGCACGTCTAATTCCCGAGGATGGTCGCTTTCGCGATCCGGATCGATGTCACAGCACAATCGCCCCGATTCTCGTGAACAAGTAGGCATGCCTATTGACCAGTCAATCCCGCCATCCTCGCTGAACAGCACAGATACTTCGGCACCGGCATCAGGATCGGCACCAAGAGCTTCATTGGCGTCATCGCCGCAGTCAACGGCAGCTACTGTTGGTAGTATAGTGTCTGGAATCAACCATAGCGGGATATCTAGCATGCTGCCATCTCCGCTAAACCAGCCTAGCCAAAGCCAGTTTCCGCCCCCATCGCCCATGTCTCCATCTTCACCACGTCAGCGAGCCACGTCAAATGCAACCACACCGCTGGCAGACACATCCGCATCTGCCACGCCCAGCACGCTTTCTGGCGCAGGAAGACGCCAGTCGCGAGCCAGCATGGCGGCATCCCCGTCTCCATTGCTGCCGCCAGTGTACGCGGTTCCGATTCCAGGAACACCTGGCCCAGGAAACGTCATCAGCGACTCGCTGCCTCTATCAGAGTCGGGTAGCAGCTGGGGAGCTGGTGGATTGGGCGGAATGAATATTCCTAGTTTGCCCAGTGCCTCATCGTCGTCGCGCCCGTCCAACGCACTAGGCTATATTCATGAGGTGTCTGAAGGAACTGTTTTGCGGATGCACCAGTTTATGGAGCGGTTCTGCCCTAATGTGCTAGAAGCAGTTATCCGGAACCCCAATGGTATATCGAGCCATAGTCGACGGCTAGGCATTTTGATCCGGCTATTCAAGTCGTATCCACGCATCGAGCGACTGGATCTAAGCGACTTTATTATGTGGGACCCGCAGCCGCTGCAAACAGCCTCAGAGCATTTACGGCAGTTGCGGAGCTTGGATGTTACAAACCGGGTAGAGCTGGGAGACGTCGATTTGCTACCTATTATTGAGAACTGCCATCGACTATCGCAGCTACGTATTCGAGCAACTAATGCTACAGATTCAACTATCTATGCGATTATTAGAAACTTGTCGGAAACTCTGGTCAGTCTAAATGTTGGCGGTTGCCCGGTAAGTTCAGCTGCAATGACGGAGCTGGTGACCACTTGTAAAAAGCTGCAAGTGCTGCAAATGTGGAGCTGCTTGCGTCTCGACGATAGCTTTCTGTTGGCATTGGATCCTGCAATTTTAACCAAACTGCAGGTTCTTGATATGATGGATGTGCAAAAGTTTTCGGTCGGGGCGGTGCAAAAGACATTTGCTCAGAAACACTGGCCTTACATAAAGTACTTGCGAATGCGCGCAAAGTGTAGTGCTGAGGATTTTGCAGGCATTCCTCAGCGTGCAGTTTTGAAGCTAAACTCTATGACCATTCTTGATTAACCCAACAAAGTGTACATACACACACATCTAGCTTGTCTTTTTACTCTTTTGCACACTCATTCTGCTTATTAAATAACACGATATTTGCAACATTGTGGTTGTATTTATTTGGATCAGGGGGGGAAGAAAGTGTGCGTTTATTTACAATAATTTAACAGGCTTCTCTCTCCTGTTTGTTTTTCTGTATATTTGCAATTAAAATGAGTAGCCAGCTTGTAAATTCTGGCTCCTCGTTTGTTGTGTTTGCTGACACTACGCCCAAGGCTCAACCATCTCGCTCTAAAAAACCACTACAGCAAAGCACTCACACCCACCATGACAAGCAACGTGCATCTTTGGGCTGTGCAGTGCTTCAAGAGCTAAATACAAACAAATCGTTTGTGCTATCGCCAAAGTCGCAGATTAATGCA
Source organism: Coemansia brasiliensis (assembly GCA_027579605.1). Classification (NCBI taxonomy): domain Eukaryota; kingdom Fungi; phylum Kickxellomycota; class Kickxellomycetes; order Kickxellales; family Kickxellaceae; genus Coemansia; species Coemansia brasiliensis. The sequence goes on along the minus strand of JANBUW010000013.1, from coordinate 104,245 downwards.
GAGAAGGAGAACTTTGACCCAATCAAAAAGCAGATTGTGGCCTATAGACATACCAAAAGCCAATTGCAGCCTCTAAGTGAGCGAGCTGGAAGCCACAAGCATAATAGAGACTGTGTACTTTCAGCAGCTGCTTCTGCACCAACAAATATGCCAAAGACAGCGATACCAATTTGTAAGAAGCCGAATGCTTCTGGAAACGTGGATAATTTGGTACTTTTGCTATCGGATATCGATATTAGCGATGCTACTCCCTGTCGGTCTTCAAGCAAAACCACCAGTACTCAATTGAAGCAGCAGCAGCAGCAGCAGCAGCAGCAGATCTGTAGGGACCAGCCTCCACCAGCGCTGCGAATTGCAACACAGGGCAAATATATGTATAATAGAGCCACAGAAGCTAACACAACCTCACAATCAAGGCCAGCTAAAGCACAAACAGTTGCAATTTCAAGGCAAAATAACAGTGCAAAAAACACTAACCAGCCGCAAAATCGTCAGCTCAAACGACCAGTTCGCCAGGGAATATCAAGCCCACCCGACCTTAGATCTTGCATTCGCTAAAAATAGGATAAAAATATTACTTTCTACGCCAAACAGTGATGATTTCTTCGCCCACGCGAGTGTCGTGAGTTTTGCAGTGAGGATCAATATGGATCAGCTCAAAGTTTTCATCCAATACCTTGTGGTAATCAGCCTCGCTAAGCAAAAAAGGCGGCCCACGGTTTCTATCTTCTTCAGATTTAAACAATGGGTACATGAGTGCAATCAAATGCCCCCCTGGTGCAATGATCTCGGCATAACGAGAACCCCAAGCTGCTCTCATAGACGGATGAAGAGCGCAAAAGAAGGTGTAGTCATAAGCAACCTGGTACTTGCTGGCTGGAACGTCAAAATTGAAAAAATCCAATGTCTGAAACTCAACTAGATTGCTTGAAATCCCCTTTGCGTCGCGTAGCTTGGTTGCAGTTTCCACAGCAATCGGGCTTAGGTCGGCGCCGACCATATGGAGAGAAGGTGATGCAAGGAACATGGCGTCATATCCACGGCCACAACCGGGAACAATCCCCTGGCCGCTTGGAAGCTCCCATTTTTTCTCTTCAATAAGCTCACGTAGTGCGGGAGAAACATCACCCTTGTCCCATTTGGTTGTCATCGTATTCCAGCAATTGTGCCATAGCTTGTTGTATTCCTCAGAAGATACAGATTCGGAAGCCTGATAAGACATAACTGATGATTTTTTTTTTTTGCTATCGAGATCAAAGTGTAATAAAAGGAGTGGTGTACAAAAGAAAAGTTTCTTGAGAAAAAGGCTTCAAGGAAAAATGCTTGCACAAATCAGCTGACGTAATCAGCCCAGCTTGACAGACATTGGTTTGATGTGGAATAAGTCACAGTCTTTTCCAGACTGACAGTAACTCATTCCCCTCCTGGCCCTCAATACACCGGCAATTGGGATCGACGCGTACCAGCACAAAGTAACGCTTCAAATACATCTCACATTCGGCCATAGTGACTCTGTATGGCGGCGATTGTCCACGGCGAATAAGCGGGTAGAGCAGAACAATAAGCGTTCCTTGAGGCACTATAAGCCGTGCGTATGTTTCAGCCCATTTCTGGCGCTGCGATGGATGGATTGCTGAAAACAACCTACAGTTTACAAGATGACCCACCAGCAATAATGCACAATATGGATAAGTAAAAATAAAAATAGAGGATGCGGCTTAGTAGGGCTTTTAGACGGCAGTCTGCGCATGGATCTTGCCAATTCTGGATATCTCGGTCAATGTCCTGTGTTATATTGGCTGCATGCAGCCTTCTTGCTCATATGCGGTGCACATTTTTGGGCAGCATGCATGCTGCTATTATCTTTCACCTTTCTTTCTTCCCAAAAACATAGTTTGTCCGCCTGAGATCATTTGTATAATAACCAAAAGCAAGCACTGGGCAAAAGATGTAGCAAAAAAGGGCTCGCATGATGAGCAAATGCTGTTCACGAGATACCCAAAGGTAATTCTCACTTGACAAAAGCAGTTGCTTTCAGTATAAAAAATACTTACCCGTATTCATATGCCAAAGTGAAGCGGGGCGAATTGAGTGTAAAAAAATCCTGCACAGCAAATGTGAGTTTTCCTGGAAAAGCGCCTGCAGAATCCAACAACTACATTAAAAAGTTTCCTTGTATAATCCATTGTGAGCGACAAAATTCACCAAAATACCAACAGTTGTCTGCTAGAATATACCCCTAGCCACACACACAAAAAAAAAAACAAAAAAGCCATATCTTTTGTTCTGTTTTCGTTCATTCATTCCCCCAACAGAAATTGGCATTGGAATCTTACCTTTTGAGCGTTGGCAATAGCAGCATCGCAGAAATCAATGCCAACACAAATGTGACCCCGTTTGGCCAGATACAGTGCATCGTATCCGCGGCCACATCCAGCTACCAGGCAGCGTCCGCGCGGTAAAAGCCATCGATGGTCCTCGAGCAGCTCTCGAAGTGCCTCGGCAGGTCCATTTTGGTCGTGTTCAGTTGCACTGGCGGCCCAATATTCCTCCCAATCACGATGATGGTCCTTCTGCACCAACTGTTCCGACAGTAACTCATTTGCCAGTGGTGGTGGAGGTGCCGTTGAAGGCATTCCTTCTATTGAAATTGCCATCAGGTGCGGATTATAGTCTGTAACGAATGTTCAAAATGCAAGTGAAAGAGAAGGGGGAAGGGCAATTCTAAAAACAGCAATTGAAGGATAAGCGGTTAATGGAAAGACTTGCAGAATGCCAAAAAAAGAGAGAGAAGGATGCTAACGACAGCATCAAGAAAATTTCTATAGGGGAATGTTAAACATTTATACGTGTGAGACTATCTTGATAGCTATGAATGGCAACAAGAAAAACTACACTGCGCAATGCCATTGCGCAAAAAAAGAGCAAATGCAGTTGTTCCCTGTGTACAGAGAGGGAAAAATGTGCATGCATGTGCACACTTGAGATGCTGCAAGTAGCCCACAAACACGACAAATGCTAACATAAACTGTTTTTCAGCAGGTACTGAGATTTTTTTTGCACAAACAAAAATGTGTTTATACATATTGTTCATACTGCTGACATTTCCCGCTTTTTCGCCACGCAGGGTAATACAAGTATGCATTGTTCTCTTATGTAGGTAGCGGATTCTTTTTTCTTTAAAAATATATGCAGCTTTTTTTCAGTGTTACTTGAGCTACTGGCTTTAATTGTATATTAGCAGAGTGTTCCTGATAATCTGCATAGCTGTATTGCTGCCTTTTGTGTTGATAGTAGCTGTGATATTTCATTGTCAATGTCAAAGCGAATTGTAGAAGTATCATATGGTACCACTCCTACAATTCGCCCTATTATCTCTCAGGTGCGCATCACACCCTTACGTCATTCAACCTATGACTGCTAAGCGAGCTAGCATGCTGTCGCCATATAAATACTACGTCATTGTCATAATTCAGATTGTCGTATAAGACCAGTAAATTGGCCTGTCCACAATCCATTACCGCCCACTTGCGGTAAGTAGAAGCTAACCATAAATTTTCTTCATCAAGAATACATGTATTAAAGTAGTCAAAGCGACAAAGCAGAGCTATGAACAAATTCTGGTTTGCATCAGATAGGACATTCGTCCTTCAATGCCTGTCGCAACAGTGCTTTGAAAATAAGCGTGTTGCTTTTGTCTTCCACCGCAGTCTTGAGCACATTGGGATAAAACTCCTTAAACTTCAAGATGACAGACTTGCCAATAGGCCATAGCGTGGATTTGTTGGCCAGCGGTGACACCAGCGTATAGAACGTCATGATATTTGGCTCGATAGAGTATTCGCGCATATCGTTCCGGATGATATCCCAGGCTGAAGATATATCGCCTACACGCACATACGCTTCGATAACCGAGTGAAAGTGGTTGACATTAAGACTGTAACTGGTGCCATTGGGGCCCAGTTGCTTGTTGCTGGAAGTCAGGTTTTTCAGGATAATCCATACACGAGTTACATCACTGGAAGTCGATTTCCAGCCATAACCGATTGTGTCTAGCCATATCGACGCCAACGCACCAAATGTACGGGTATTCAGGCGCCGGCTCTGTATCAGCTCGCTAGCCAGGAGCTCGAACGACTTGACTAATCGGCAATGGCCCAGCCCCTTGAGTATTGTGATATATAATGCTGAATGTCCGGTAAGCAACACGCTTGCTGGCTTTTCGGCTGAGCTATCAGCTGAGGAAATAGGAAAGGCTTGTAGAACTTGCTCGATGAGCTCCAAAAACTGCTCCTGATCCACCTGGTTGCTCATACGTATCCAGATTGCTGCTTTGGCCATACGCACGTCTAACGGCATCCCTTGACGAGCAAGCTCTGTAAGCAAGATCCTTTCAGACCTCCGTGCCTTCAGGGATTCGACTGCTTTAAGAAGATGCGGCATTAGCTGCGGAGCCATTGGAGCCAACGCAGTTTTATGCCTTTCAATCGCATTGGCTAGTGCTTTAGCGCGTTCTCCAATCGACTGTGGGCCATTTTCTGACATTGTAGGCGAGTTTGGCCCCATAGCTATCGTAACCAGCATTGTTCCAACTGCCATGGGATTGCCGCTGGAGATAAGTGCTGGAAATGCCTTTGCCAGAATGCTGCGTCGATCCGACTCACGCTCCCACAGCCGGCGAGACAAAATATGAACAAACTGAGCACATTTCATAGGCGATACCTTGGCGTAATTGCCAATAAACACAATGAACCGTCCTCGCGTTTCGGTCAAAGAATTTGCTACCCACTTTAGCGCCCGGCCTTGTGCCTTTTCGTTGAGCTTGAAAAAACTTTTTGAAATCCACGAAAGCTGCGCAAATTGGTTTGGCTGATTGCTCAGCTTTTGGATAATCTCTTCAATTTCTTCAGGCAACAAATCGGCTAAAGGCTTCTTTAGCAGCTCGAGCCCCAGTGTGTTTGCTGTTATATCAGGAGGGTCCAGCTGAGATATGGCAGCGCTGATCGCGTTCTGTACTTGGTGCGAAATGTGGATATTTGCACTGGGAGCTTCAACAATATTGGCACCAATAGCTCGCAAAATATACTTGGGAGTAATTTTTCCTTCGCTGTCACCGTCATTGATCATGCCAATAAGAACTTTAGCAATGGTTTGTGTGTCTGTGCGCAGCTCTCTGCAGGGCTTGGCTGGCATTTCCGATATAGTGTGGAGCATCTTTAAGCAAGAGTCAACGCCATCGAGCTGCAATAGAGCCTTTGCGTACCGGAACATCAGCTGATAGTCCTCAACTTTTTGTACCAGAATATCGGGGTCGTAGAAAAACTGCACTTTATCGCTAGCCGGGATCTCTTGCACAGCACCATTCAAAACTCGCCGAATGACTATCGGCAGCATACTCCGCAGAGACGAATTGATTCCACGCCCTTCATACATGCGGATCATGGCTATGATTTCGTAGTCTGTAAGGGTAAACTCTGGTGATCGGCTATAGTACTGGAGGATATTGCTTGCCATAAAGGTTATAAGATGCTCAACGTAGGCGGGGCCATCGGTTTTAGAAAGCTTATCTTCGCTTTCGAGTTGGTCCAGCAAGGCCTGCGGCGAGTTGAACACTCGCTCAATGCCCATCATTCGCGCAACCACCCATCTATCGACGCTTTTCATAGCGAGGGGTGTAAGCGTATCTCGCCCCATGTATAACGCCATGTTAGGCTGGTTGCAAAGTATAAGATACGACTGAATTGCATTCATATAGCGACGGTTTTTTATCAGCTTTTTATGCCCATCGCTCTGTCGCCGGATCGCTTTGATGATGTAGAAAAAGTCATCGGTGTGTTTTGAACGCTTCGAGCTTGGCAAGCTGTGAAGAAAATGAATATATAGCTCCAGAAAATTCAAGTAATCGATATAGCTGTGCCATCCTTTATGGAAATCAAATTCATTCTGGTATAATCGTTCTTTTAGGGTAAGCCTGATATTGCTCTGCACCAGTTTAAAAGGAAATACTTCTCCGAATGCCATTTTCCTGTTCACCGTTTCCTCATGCTCCTCGATGCCTCGAAATTTACGTGTTGGCGTGGTCAAAATCCCCTCATGCTTTTTGAAAAAGTCTTCCCGAAACTCAAAGTATGCCTGGTCTATCGCCAAAGGACGGATGTTTGAGTAATCCACTTTGTCATCCAATTTGGCTTCCTGCTGCTGCTTCAATCTACGCTCTCTCTCTTTTAACGCTTCGATCTCTATTAGCGGGTTGTGCACTGGAACGTCCGCATATTCTGTAGCAATTGCAATTAAATCAAATTTTGGCCTTTGAAGTTTAACAAAGGAATCTTCTACCGGTATGAACTTCTTTGTACTTGTTGATCCGCGAGTAGACACCTGTCGCGTTTGTCCTAACACTTCTATTGATCGTAGAGTTTGCTGATACTTTAAGGATCGGCGGCCATTTTGTTGCAAAAGTTTTTCAATGCGTTTGCAAAACATGGCTATGCCACTAAGATAAATAAAAAAAAAGAAGCAGCAAGCTACCGGCGGTCTATATAGCAATTGTAGATAAACTGATTTAGAAATGAGAATAAAATAAAAAAAAATTCTAAAGCGAAAGAAAATAGCTAATTAAGTGTTGATCATGGATAGAAAAAGGAAGCACCAATTTTGTGGGTTTTTATTTTTTATTTTATTTTATTTGCTAAGGCAAAATTTCTTTTTAATTTCACATGGCAGCAGACGGAAATTCAAAGACGATTATAGCTCTGGGTCTGGAAGGTTCAGCCAACAAGCTTGGTGTGGGCATTATCAAGCATGTGTACCCAGCTGGCATACCGGCAGATACGGAGCTGCGGCCAGAAATGATTGAACTAGCCAATGTACGTGATACATACAATCCGCCTCCGGGCGAGGGATTTCTACCACGAGACGTGGCCGCTCATCACCGTTCAACTATAATTACCCTGCTGAACCAGGCATTTGAAGAAGCAAACATCACACACAAGGACCTGGACTGTATTTGTTATACAAAGGGGCCGGGAATGGGTGCACCACTGCAGGCAGTGGCGTTGGTAGCCCGTACACTAGCACAGCTTTGGGAGATACCCCTAATTGGTACAAACCACTGTGTGGGGCATGTTGAGATGGGACGTGCGATCACTGGTGCTGATAACCCAATAGTGCTTTATGTGAGTGGTGGGAATACTCAAGTAATCGCATACTCGCAGCAAACATATCGCATATTTGGAGAAACGCTGGATATAGCAATAGGAAACTGCCTGGACCGCTTTGCCCGAGTATTGAAGCTTCCCAATGATCCTAGTCCCGGATACAACATCGAGCAATATGCCAAACGCGGCTCAAAGTATATTGAGCTGCCATATACAGTAAAAGGAATGGACGTTTCGTTTTCAGGAATCCTCTCATTTATAGAGCGAATTGCCAAAAACGAGCCAGAAAAATATACACCGGAGGATTTGTGCTATTCGCTGCAAGAGACAATGTTTGCAATGCTGGTAGAAATCACTGAGCGGGCAATGGCGCATATTGGCAGTAAGGAAGTTATGGTGGTTGGTGGAGTCGGTTGTAATGTTCGCTTACAGGAGATGATGGGGCAGATGGCCAAGGAACGGGACGGCAAGGTGTTTGCGACAGATATGCGCTATTGTATTGACAATGGGGTTATGATTGCTCAAGCAGGTGCGTTGGCATTTGCTCGAGGCTTTTCTACTCCTATTGAGGATAGCTGGGTTACTCAGCGTTTCCGCACAGATCAGGTCCATGTTGAATGGAGAACATAGAATTTGGTAATCATATAGTATCCGTGACTTGAAAAAAAAAAAAAACTACTTTAGTATCTACGTCTACTCGATCTAGGTGACCTTGAACGGGTAGAATGTCTGCTATGCCGCTCACGGCTTCTTGCTGGTCGGTATCTATCATAATCGCGTGAATGACTTGAATGGTGGCGTGGTGGTGATTGAGATATTGAACGTGAGCGACGGGAATATCTGTCATCCCGGTGCCTGCGACGTTCATCAAGATGCAAGTCACGTACTCTCTCAGCAGCACGCTCAGGATCACGCATGCTTGGCGATCTTGAGTGGCGACGACGCATGTCGACTGAGGGGCTGCGTCTTCTGCTGCCTCTTGGCGAACGAGAAGGCGAACGAGGAGAGCGGGCAATTGGAGAGTAAGATGGTGAGCGGACTCGGCTGTTTTTTGAAATGCGCTTTTCAGAAGCCACCTCTGGCTGCTGAGCCGGCTTGCTCAAATCCCTTGGTGATTCAATGTCACTTGCAGGATCCCGATTCTTTGGCTCTCTGCTGGCTTCACGCGAATCGTACTTGCGCTTAGCACGTGGCGATTGCGAATGGCTGCTTCTTGAAGACTGCGATGATGAGTCGGATTGCGAGTCGTAGCTTGATGAGCTGTATGAGCTAGATGTATAACTTGACGATCCATCCGAACTTCCTGAGCTGCTGCCACTGCTACTCGAGTAGCTGCCAGAATCGCTTCCACTGCTGCTATCATCGCTGCTTCTGGCCTTTGCAGAAGGCGCAGTCTTTAGCCACTCGCGCATCTCCTCTGTGATAGCACCCATTCCAATACTTGTATAATAATTGATTGCAAAGCGAATGGACTTGGCATCGCTACTAGGAAACATGCCAACTACAGCATCTGCTATCTTTGGGTCATTCAGTTTTTCATTTAGCGTCTTGAGCCCGAGATTCTCCGCCATATCCTGAAGCATAATCTTTAAAAAGATACGCGAAGACGATGTGGTTGCTTCTTCGGTCAAAACCACAGACTTTAGCACCGACCAGTTGAGAGCCTCAGAAGCAAGCAGATGAGCAAAAAAATGAGCAATGTTGCGCAAATGGTTGGTTTCGTAGCGATGGATATTTTCATAGCATGATCCAAATGCATCCATAAACCCATTAGCCCACGAGCGATTCAGCTTGCATAGCCGCTCGCCAATTAGCCCGTATAGGTTTTTGTAAGTACGCTCTTGCGAACAGCACTCGATAACCATATTGCATAGCTCTTTTTCCTCGCTTGGACGGATCTCGATTTTTAGCAGCTTGTGAGTAGCCTCTTCGAAGCTTATGCTTGACATAATTGCCAAGTAGATTGTGCGCCGAAGGTTGATAAGCTCGGTCTCAGTTAAATCGTGTATCTGCTGCTTGACAACTGCTGTTTCCGCTTCAGGCTCGTCGTCGGATTCATCGCTAGAGCTACCTCCGCTCTCAGAGTCGCCTTCGGTGCCAGATTCGGACTCGGACTCGGACTCATCTTCTCCCAGAATTCCTCGTCGGATCTCAGCATACTTGCGCTCATTAGCTTCAAACTCGGGATCAAACTTAAACACGTTTAGCTCGTCCTGTGCGTCGAGATCTTCATCATCCATGGCCACTTCATGAACGATCTGCTCGTCTTCTTCGACCAGATCCAGCCCCTCGGGGATAACCGCGTTGTCTTTGAATCCATCGCGGCGGTACTGAAACAGCATCTCGATCATATATTGGGTACGCTTGTCAATCTCAGCCTCGTGGAGGATGGACCGAAACGCGTCAAACACATAGTTCAGCACACGCGGAGCAATGCTTCCTAAAAATGTGCCAACTTCGCGTATAAATGCCACCGCTACTTCTACGCTGTCATCTGTGGGGGTTTCAAGCAGAAGTGACACGATCTGAAAGGCCAGAACCTCATGCGCCACTCGCTGGTTTGTCAGATGAGCAAGGAACATAACTGATGCTATGCATTGGCTCTTATCGTCACGCTTGAATGCACGGCGGAATTGCAGAACTAGGCGAGTGAGCAGCAGCTCGCCTACAATCGGCAGCTTGGTGTTGATTACCGCAACGAGTGCAGCATAAACAGGCGTAAACGATGTCGACTGAGACTGCGCACGCATCAGCGAGCGACACAGTAACCCTCTTCCGCGTACCAAGTTGGCGTTGAACAGACTGACAATTATATCTTTTATATTGCTGACGTTTGCCTTGTTTACAGGACCATTGACACGCTTCTTAAGCTGATCCCATGAATCACGCTGTCGGACTTCATCAGGGTTACATACGCTCGCTGATTTTCCTATTAGCTGGCGCTTTAAGGCTGGGGGGATGTAACGACCGCTAGCTACACTCGCCTGAGCAATCACAATTGGTGCCTCAGCTTTAGTGTTTTCTGGCTGCTGGCTGCTGCTGCTCTTTTTTTCGCCACCGGAATTGCCCTGAAATCTCTGTGCACCGTCCAACGCCTTTAGACGCTCATCTGATGACGACATGGCTATAAGCAACTAAACACGCCCAATCACCAGAAAACTATCCTCGAATTACATATCTACATTGTGATTGTATTTTCGGCATTTGTGGGGGATATTCATGTGATCTGCCTACTTGGTCAACCCCTTGTGTATGGGTTCCACCGTGTATATTGGGGTAAAAGAAAAGGTTTCCTTTGGAACAACTTAACAGATAAGGGAAAGTGTATGCTTTGAGCTTAAAATGGCTGAGCTTGAGTGTCATGTGTTTGTTGTGTTTATACCCAACGCTTATGCCTTTTTTTTTTCCCCCAATCTGTGTAACTATCATCAGCTGCACCCACACTAATATTGTTTATCAGGCTTATTTGCTAGCATTCAGTCAATGTGGATGATGTTGCAGTCAGCTTTACTGGTATTAACTATTGTAAGCTCATTTTTTGGAGGCATTTGAGAAAATATTTAAGAAATGATGAATTGCCCAGAGTTTGCCTAGTTTGACCGGCGAGTTTCAGAATATTTTTTCTTTTCGCAATTATTAATATATCGAATTTCTTGTTTTTGGCTTTAGCTTATATTTTGCAAAAAATACCGCTTTTTTTTACGTAGCAAGTGCCACGCATTTAATCTGGCTCAGGTCACAATGAGCACAACTATACCGCAATATATCCTCGATCGAGGAGATTACGCAAGAGAATATCGACGCCGTTCAAGCTGCATCTCGCGGACAAGTGATACTTCAGCTAGCCAAGAATCACCAGCAGCCAACAACTATTTATCGGACACCACTTCAGTTCGGTATAGAGAACCAATCACCGATCTAGCAAACTACCAGCTTTCTAACTCAGGTAACGGAGAGACTCGGCCACAATTCACTCACAAAATACATTCGGACGACCTGATATCTGGTGGAAATCAATTTGCTACCAATTCCGAACAAACACAAGCAAGGAAAAGAGCAGAGCCGGCTAATCGCCAACGATTCGGCGTTGCTCGGCCAACGCTAGTGCATATGTAATTTGTTTTGGTAGTGAGAGAGGTTTTCAACAAATTATAGCAACAAAAGTATATAATAACAAGCTGTAGATTAAATTTTTTTTAAAAAAAAACAAAACAATGTGCTCCAAATAAAGCTAAACTTTATGTATAACGTCATTTAGACACACGTTTATCGGGAATGATAAGCATTTTTGTTACTGCTATTAAGCTATGTTCCGATTCTCCCTCTATTAAGTCACCCGGTCCCGGGAACTTTAGCTTGGCATACCTTAGTCCCATGACCTCAACAAACTGTTACTGCCTTTTTTGACACTGTATTCCGAATTATCCCTCTTTTCAATATGTTCCACCAAAGCACGAAAAAAAGGCGGCTTGGCCAAGGATCATTCTCATTTGTACTGCCAATCAGCAGACCAAATTTACACATATCCATGCCATTGTTTTAGAATCAGAGCTAAATGGAACAAGCCCAACCCTTCTTTTCTGGCAGAAAGCCTGCACTACCACGTGCATATACGATAGAAAGAAGGGATGCCGTCATTGCAGGTTCTGGTAACAACCTTAATAGCTATTGTTTCTCCTCCCCCGACTATAATGAATAAGCACTTTACACATGACTTTAGAAACAAGGTATATACCAAGCTCTAAGCCTTGTGCTGGAAATCAGAAACACGTCACGCGTCGCCGAAACAATTTAAATATCTGAATGACGTTCACGTGCAGATACAAAAAAATGTAACCAGTTATTGGAAAAAAGTCTAAACGGAAATTTTTTTTGGAGGGATCTACATATGCATAAGGCAGATGTGGATCAAATAAGAGTTATTTACCCAATGCAAAGTATTCCTAGTCATTCGTGGAGATGTCAAATGCAGGCATATAGTTTGGAGCTACAGATCTACATACAAAAAAATTTTTAGCAAGTGAACACGGCCGAGACCGATTGGTATGTGGCTTGCTATTTTTAGCATAAAAGGCAGTAGACAACGTGGAGGATTCAATTGACAAAGCCGATGGGAATTGAAAGGAGGGATTGAGAGAAATCCGAAAATAGAGGGGGCTGCGGAAACGGTCTAGTTAGGCCAAGTACTCAAAACTTCCCAGCAATTGTTAAAAGCTGACCCAGGTGAGCAATTTGAGCTAAGCATTGCTTGGGAAAGAAAAAAATAGGACTCTGGGTTGTCTATTGTTATTGAAAAGTCAAAAACAAAACACAAAGGTTCCTTTTTTTTTGTCTATTGTTCCTTGCTGCAGCTGATAGTTTTTTTCCTTTTTGACAATGGCAATGAGCCTTTTTTTCTTATGGTTGCTGCATTCTTTTTTTTTTTTGCTGTTTAGCAACACTTATATTGATCACTAATATCGTTTTTTTGTTTTGATATCCTTGGCATTGGCGTCCTTTTTTTATTGATGCTTATTTGGGACAAAAGAGAGGGGGGAATATCCAACATGCCGAAAACTTGCCTTATGACATCAAAAAAAGGAAAAGGGTTGCTAAGCATTTTTTTTACGGCTTTCTTTCGGTATATTCAACGATGTCCCGAAATAGTCCCTCTTTTATCTTGCCAAGTTTTTTTTTTTATGTGGAGAGAACGGAAATGCCAAGGGGGAGGTTGCCATTGTGCCTTTCCTTCCCTCATTTTTCCATAAAAAAAATTTTTTTTTTCTGTGTATTTAAAAGGCTGGACCTTTTCCCCTTTATCCTAAATGGTCTCAAGTTTTCAACAAAAAGTCCTTTTTATATCTACATTAAAGAAATGCTTAATTCATCCATTCCCTCGTATATTTTGGATTCTGGGCTTGCAGCCCAGAGATCACGGACCCGTAACCACCGACTAAGCCAATCGTCAGACGCCTCATCGATGTGGTCGATGCATTCGTCCAGTGATGAAGAAGCTGAGCCGTCGGAAGACTCGTTATCAGAAATCAAAGAGGTGCTGGGCTATGTACACACCTCTCCACGCGGATGGTCACAAAAATACGACACTCCTCGGCTGGTTCACTTTTAAAAGTTCCCACTTGCGTTGATCTACGATTTCATGAAAAGCTTATTATTATTTTTGTATAACTGTATTATAAATATATTCCATTCTTTACAAAAAACGATTCTGCATGTTCTGGAATCTCTCTTTTGCAGATTTATTAATGCACTAATAATTGCATTGTCAAAAAATTGCAATAAACTGGTGTTTTTATTTTTGCAAAGGTACCAGACCCATACAATGCCATCTCAGCTTCTAATCTTTTATTACGCAAATAATTGCAGACAATCTATAGGAAATTAAGTTAATTAAACACAATATAAAACAGGGAAGATAAAAATAACTAAGCCAACGATGGAAAACTCACCAAACGAGGTGCAGCTCTTTGGGCAGCAAACTCCATGGCGATATCGACAGTATGAGTACCGTTGTGGATCACGCAGTCCTTTCCAATGTACTCGATGTGGGCGTCAGAAAACCGCGGATTAATAGAAGCCCCTTCCAGGCAAGCAGGCGACATTGGCGGAGTAGGCATACTGGCTGTGGACCGTGGCGACATCCGTGCCATCGACGGAGGCCGGTTTCCTGGAAGCAGCAGCCGCAGCGGGATAGACGATGTGGTGTTGCTTGCCGGCTTGCTCTCTTTTTGAGGCTGCATGGCCTTGATCTGCGGCATTGACTTGCGTATGTTTGTTTGAGCGAGCTCACTTGCTGGGTGGAGGAATTGAAGGGAGGGCATGCCATCGGTGCTTTTCCGCCGCAGCCGGGAAACGGTATGCCCGTGTTGCCGCACCCGGGTAATCTGTGCACTGATTCCCTGCATCACGATCAGCTCCTGGTCTATATCTGCAATATAACTCAATGCCAGCTCATTCATCTTCATATTAAAAATACAATATAATATCCAAATAATAATAAAAAACGAAGGAGAGAGAAGGAAATTATAGAGTAGCTTTGATAGGTGTCCAAGACAGGGCTAATTTATACGGGCCGTTTTATTGTTATGCATTATATCCCTCTCAATAAAATATTTGCCTGCATTGCTGCGAGTGGAAAAAATTTTTTTTTTCTGTTCTTGCATCCTGTCTGTTTGCTATTTCGGCATTGCTTTTTCGCCACACACAATAAAAACAGGGTAGACCACTTTCCTTATTCGGATCTAAAAAAAAGTTTGGTCGACTTATTCTATTTAATATAGATGGTATCAAAAATAGAAAAAGGTGGTCCACACGAGTCATGCCGGTCATAAATGCATGAATGCCACATGCAACTGCTAGCTTGGCATTATAGGAAACCTGAATATGTATGGTTGTATTCCCCCCTCAATAAAATAAAAGTCTACTAAAGCTCAGAGAAACAATGATTCCTTTAAGAATCACTCAGGAGGTTGAAACTTGTATACGCCTTACAACCAGATTCTTGAAATGCTTGTTGATAAACGCACTGATCAGTTTGTATGTGGGGGCGCGTTTAAGCGCAATGTACATTTTTGTAAACCAAATTCATTTTCCTTCGCTATATGTTTAAAAATAGCATTCAGATTACGAATCCCTTTAACAATTACCAAAACTAAATGGAGTTTTTTTTCTATACATGAAGCCGAAGTTTACAGGAAAAAGCTATGCAATGCACCTGTGTAATCTAGTAATGTATTTTTTTGACGCCACTTTATTTCAAGAAAAAGCCACATTATACTTTTTTCCCAAAGCCAACTCAAAAAGAATTGCACCTTTTGTAACTTTTGCATGTTTGTTTTTATGGAATCAGTATAGTTAATATCCGCTTAATCCTAGTTTTTTTTTTCAGGAGATGTATGCAATTCAGCCTTCTATTTGCATATTCCTTGTGCAAATTCGCCCTTCTATTGTTACTTGGTCTTTGTAAAAAAAAGAAAAAAAAAACAATAGACCTCACGTGCCATTGGGATTCATGTCTATTGTGAAAGTGCCAATTTTTGAAACTCAGTCCCATTTACTTTGTAAGGGATTTCAACGGCTCAGATAATGAGCAAAAAAAAGACATAATCCCCTCCCTATTCATGCAGACAATAAGAAAGACACATGTCAGGTGGTATGTATTAATGTATACAGAATTTCAAGGAACAATAATGATGTTTTGTCGGCTATGTTTCTTTTTCTTGGATTCTTGAGATGGCGCCAAATGCTGCTCTGGCTGCTTTTCGGCATCATGAGATTCGACATTCCCTGCTTGTCCCGCTTCGTTCTCTGCCGCCATGCTTGTTCTTTCGGGCATTTCTTCCTCAGCTGATTTTGCTTCAGCCTCCAATTTTGAATTGGCGGGCTGGTCCGGCTGCTGCTGCGCAAGCTGCTTGTCCTCTACAGGCTGGATAGACTGTGGGAAAATATGCTGCTTCAGCTGCGGACTAACCTTGTTCAGCTGCTCCCAGGACCGTTGCCAAAGAACATTCTCTTCACGCTCGTTAATCACATCGCTGTCGCCAAATATGCCCATACTGTTCAAAACCAGCATGCAGTTTTTGACGCTTTCCTCAGCCATCTCGCCCAACACACTCAAGTGCCGACGTCTCTCGGCTGCCAGTTTGCTATCGCTCAGAGATACCCCATGGCGCCTGCCCTTTGCGTCTTCCGGAGACTGCGGTTCTAAAGACGATTCCGACGCCATCTTGCCCGTATTGATGTACACGGAAAGCGTCGAGAGAAGCCGCAGCCAAATCTGAGACAGCAGGGTATCCACATTGGTGCTGCCCGAGCCATCTGCCGAAACCGCAGGCTGTAAGTCATCGCTCGCCAACAAAGGATGTGCTGGCCCAGACCGTGGCCCAGCACCAGGCGATCCAGCTGCTGCAGCACGATTGTCAGGCGCATTCAGCAGGGAGCTCGCATTATGTAGAAACGCCATTGTCAGCATAGAAATGCATCGAGCATGGGTGTCTTCCATTGTGCTATCTGCCAGCAAGTCCGCACGCAAAAGCGTGTCCATAAGCGGAAACAGCACCCGGCTAAACGTACTTGCTATCCACTGCACATTGTCCATGCCAGATGATATGGCGCGCTGGATATGCGAGCACGCCAGCTGGCGAACCTCACGATTATTCACACAGGCGTATCCGGCCAGCGCGCTCATGGCGCCTATCCACATCGACAGCGGCGTTAGCCTGCTGTGGCGCAGAAGAGCGTGGGGGCCTGAGGCCACGGAGGCAATAGACGGGTCCGTCTGTGCAGTCTGCAGCTGATGTGGCACCTGCCGCGCCGCCACACCTGGCGGGCTGGCTGGCGGGGGCGAATGCACAGCTGCAGACTGCACAGCAGCACAGTCGCCCCCGCCAGAAGCAGAGTCTGCGGCCTGGACCTTGGCAATCTCCTGCATGTCGTAGAGCATTGCGACCAGCTTGGCTGCAACCTCAGACGCGGCCATGTGGCTTTGCGGGCCCCCATCGCTGCTCGCCAGCGCTCGATCGCTGGGGACAAAGGCAGCAAGCGTGTCCAGCATGTCGCCAAAATAAGCAGGAACATCGATTGCGCCACACCTGAGCAGAATGACCATTTCGACCAGCACCGCCAGCGCGCGCCGCATGCAGCTGCTTCCCCCCACGTGTGCCTCGGCAAAGTCCTGCACATGCACCAGGCGCTTTAGCAGCAGGCGCACGATGCCCCAGTTGGGCTGCACCGCGACCAGCGCCCGCGCATCCGTGTCAAACAGCCGCCCAATGCCCTCCATCAGCACCGCCGCCACCGCCTGGAACGTCTGCTCGTTCGCGTCTCGCAGCAGCCCCACTGTCCGCAGCATCCGCTCCACAATCTCCACCTGCGACGCGCTGTCGCCTGAAGCCTCGCAGGCAGCCGCGCCCTCCAGCACCCGCACCGCCATGCTGAGCACCCCGCTGACTGCCCGCTCCAGCGCAAAGTGGTTCAGCACATCCGCATACTCCAGCATCCGCTGCACTGCTGCTTCTATCGCCGCCCACACCGCCGGTGCCCGCTCCGGGTGCTCCAGCACCATGCCCACTGCGAGTTCAAAGAAAAACACCGACGAGGGCACATACAGCGCCCTCGATCCTTCGGATGCCTTAACTGCATCGATGGTTGCGGGCACAGGTGCCAATGGAGACCTGGACGCGGGCTGCATATTGCCACTGCCGTCATCAGATGCGCCTCCATCGGCTGGCGATGCCGGCTGGGACGGAGGCGGCTGTGGGAACAGCTGCGCAAGCACCGACAAAAACACTGTCTGCGATGCTCCTATGTGGTTGGCTGCGCTGCCAAGCTTGTCGATTGCACTGGCCTGCACTGCCATGCGGCTACGAGTAACTAGGTTGATAAGCAGCTCAGGAGACACTCTCCAGCGCAGCTCCTGCTTACGTATACCTGCCGCCCCAGCAGATGCCCCCGAATACTGGTCAGTTCCATTGCCGCCGCCGCTCCACAGCGAAGAAATCGCCGATAGCAGCCCGCCGCCCTGCTGGTCGCTGTGACGGCTATCGCCTGCACCCAGTCGCCGCGCCCGTATGCGCTGCTGGGCCGCATCCATTGCCTGCAGCGTTGAGGTGCGTGGCACCCACATGCCCTCGGCCATTGGATCTCTAACTGCGCGCAGCTGCCGAGGAACCAGATCTGCATCAACTGCAATCTGCACTATGTCCATGACCGCCGTCCATCCTTGCTTGCTAAGTGCACTGGGGAACCGAGATACCAATTCGAACAGCGCAATAAATGCAACCTGCCTTCGATACTCTTTGCCAAACTCCAACGCTGTCTGCGTCAGCTGCACCGACAAGTCCTCCTGCTCTTGCAGCTTAGAATACTGCTCTGCACCGCTAAAACCTTCGGCAACCACGCCCAATGCCGTTGTAGGCGACTCTGGATCCAGCACAATATGTCGGTTGTACGATTTTATAAGCACTTGGGATGCCTGCATGTCCGCTTGCAGTGAAGATATGTTGTGAAGCCCAGTCATATCTGCCAGTAATCGCATTGCCTCATTGACACAGGCAGTCAGCTGGTAGTGGGCAGCACTAGCGACTAGTGCATACAGTCCAGATAGCGCCAATCGCAGCGTATGGTCGCTATTGAAGTGCGTCAGAATCCGCGCAAGTGACTGCAAGAAGCGAGGCCAGGTTGCCGCTAACAGCCCCTTATCATAGTCGGCCGTCTGCCCCCGGGTGGACATCCAGGGGCCGATAAGCGAGTCGCTGGCCGATACCTCATGCCACGCATATTCGAATCCAGCCTCGCCCTCATGCTCCTCAGGAAACACAAGCTCATGGTCCCTGATCGCATTGTACACGTCGGTAAGGAACCCTTGGCGGAAGTCCTGCTTATCATTGACCCCCCGCAAATTGCGAGCAAAATCTTCAAACTTCATACGTCCCTTGACTTGCGGCGAATGCTGGTCGGTATTGAGCATGATAATTGCATATGCCAGAATAAATGCCGCATCTTTGGTGGCAATGTCGGGCGGATCGCTGGCAAAATATGCTGCTGAAAACGTCTCCATGATCCGCTCAATCTGCTGCGATTCGCCCGGGAGCCTAAACGTGCCCAAAAGGCTGCGCATCGCCTCGTCCAGGCGACGCCCTGAAAAGTCAAATAGCCGCAAGTACGCTTGCAAAACCTCCAGGTTGGACGGCTTGGACAGGTACTCGCCCAGCAGCTGCTTGTTGATTGTTGGCGTTTCCCGCAAGAAAAACGCCAGCTGCTGGGCCATCTCCGTGCTGTTTTCTGGACTCAGTACCCCCATCCTCTGCAAGTACGCTATTCCCTCCTTGGGCTTCTCATTGAACAGCCGTGCTGCTTGCATCATCGTGTCCTTGTGCTTTTTGCGATCCAGCAGCTGCGCCATTGTCAGGGGCACTGATGCTGCCGTCTGAGGCGCTCCAGGCTCCGCAACTCCACTGCTATTCCCAGCTGAGTTTGCATATACTAAATCCTGCGGCATTCCTAGCAGCTGTGCGAACTTGCCCTTTGGCGGCTCTACGCCTGCTCGTACAGCAATGCGAATAAGGTGATGCAGCATAATGTCCAAAAACGCTTCGCTTTCGGTGTCGTTAGTTGCTGATGGCCATGGAACCGCACGATGCGTTATATACGATATCATAAAGTCAAACATGTTGCCACGCTGCATATCGCAGTCATAATTGACCCACAGATCCGTGATCAGCGAATCGTCGCCTATAAGCAAGTGGTGCAAGCCCTCTAGCAATTGCCGCCGCGTTTCTTGCATAGACAGGCGCCCCCGCATCCCCTTTTTAAGTGATGCCTCGCTGTACAGCTCAACTTCCTGTTCGTACGACAAAGGCCCATCTGTTTCCAGCAGCGGAGGAATCGGTGGTACTTCTCCATGCAAGGCTTCTGGATCAGTATACATATGCGCTAGTGTGGTGCTTGATCGGCGGCTTCCAGACCGCTCAGCCGTATTGCTGATTTGCAGACCAGCTTCTGACCCCTTGGATGTGCTCTTTTCTGGACGTACCCGAGGACTCGATTGCGCTTGTTGCGCATTTGCCTTGGAATTCAGCTGCCCTGCGTTTCGGCTTCCGCCCAGCCGCAATGATGAGCGGCTTGCTTGCCGAGCAACTGCTGGCAGCGTCATCACTCTTCCCAGCGTCTGGCACAAAAACAGCTCTAAATGTCCCTTGGCATCTCGCCGATGCGAAGCAAATAGCAAGTAGAGAACTCGTAATGCTGGTGAAATCAGGCTGGGCTGGTCGCGCTGCAGAATAAGAAGCAGATTGTGGCTCAAGTCGCCTAGAGTTAGTTCACGTAATGATGCGTACTCGGCCATAGCGTAACAGGCTTTCTGGAAGGCCGCTTGCAGTGTATTGAGAGCCAGCAAGCGCATGGTGTCCGTATACTGCAAGTCACGCGGATTGGTAAGTGCTACTAGTACTCGGTACAGTTCACGAATGGCTGGCAAGCCAAAGCTCTGGCGACTCTCCGCTGCAGCTGCAGCAGCAGATGATGATGCTTGCTCAGAGCTACCCTCATTATTAGCTGCTGCTGACGAATTGCCGTTTTCTAGAGCCCCATTGGTAGATACAACAGATCGGGATAACTCGTCGTTTTCCACAACAGGGTGTTTGTGGTCGGCAATCACATTATCTGCCACAACTTTATGCACCACTGGTTCAAGTGCGCTAGCCATGCCATTTTCTGCTTTGCGTTGCATATCATTAAGTTTGCCAAATACAAAAGTGACCAGCGTAAATAAAGTTGACTCGGCAGCCTTTCTTATCATCTCGCTCAAACGCATCTGACAGCTCATGCTCAAAACTGTCTCCATAATCTCGCAAATCGACACGTCGTTTAGACTGCTACCGCCTGGACTAAGCACCAATGCACCTAATACATTGAGAATCTGCATCAATACAGCTTCATCAGACGCAGAATCCGTCGCTTCAAACCGGCAATGAGTAACTGCCTGAGTCATTTCTAGCAATGCCGAAACGGCTTCAGGGCGCGAAAGATCAACCACTCCGTGGCTAATAAATCTCTGAATGCTCACCAAAGCACAGCGAGTAATTGGTCCAGTAGTCTCAGGATCGCGAATTACCAAAAGAAACGGATCAATAACTGCTTGCAGCTCCATTAGGTGCGGATCAGACACGCCATTGATGGCTTCACGCAGCAACAAAAACGACTCGAGAATCATAACTCGTCCTAGCCCGTAGTCGCTTTCATCCATGTCATTACTTTTATCGGCAAACGACGCCATCCCAATGCATACGCCTGCCTTGCCCAAAGTTCGCCGGCTAGCAAATTCGCGCCGATACTTTTCCATCTTTGAAACTTCGTTTGTAGATGGACTTTGTACCCCTTCAATCATCGCTGTTGCTGTATTGGTTACTGGGCTGGAGCCGGCCAATTCTGAGTTGTTTGCTGAGCGCTGAGCTCCCGGCCACCGACTGCCACCAACCCATAAAGCGCCTAGTCCATCCCGTTCTACCGCCTCCGCCCATAATGAATTTTTACGCAGTTCACGTACAATTGTGTCAATTTCAGCTTCGACAAGCAGCCTCCATGACTCAGCTGACAGTGGTGTAAAGCTCATTTCGGTTATTTGCGAAGAACTCTTCTGGAATTTTTCATCTGAAGACAGCATTGTAACTACTTGTTAAATTACCAAAAA
The DNA here is from genome assembly GCA_027579605.1 of Coemansia brasiliensis. NCBI lineage: Eukaryota > Fungi > Kickxellomycota > Kickxellomycetes > Kickxellales > Kickxellaceae > Coemansia > Coemansia brasiliensis. The sequence continues at coordinate 82,903 of JANBUW010000013.1, read as the reverse complement.
AGAAACTTTGTCATTTGAGTGCTTTAAAGTTCAACGTATACTTATGTGGTCCAATCATAATTGGTTGCGTTGTTAGTTAATCAACTCAGCTCTGGCTCAAAAAGCGGCTCGATTTTTCTTCTTGCCGAGTCGATTTATTTTTTTTTTTCCAAGAAAAGTGGTTACTTTTTGGCAACAGCAATAAGAACAATCTCTCTTCAAATTTTTGCCCCCTTTCTGTAGTTCAATTATATTTTAAGGGAAAAATGGTATGAATCCATCTTTTATATATAAGCGCAGGAACGATTCCAAAGAACTTTTTTTGGGAATGGATGCGAACGAGAAGGAGCATTAAGCTATGTGAATCTATTCGGTTGAAAGCTGTATGGTTTTGAATGGTTTTTTCTGGGTTGGATTCGTGGAAGGGATCTCTTGATGGATGCGACTGTCTATTTAGACGATAGCATATATTGCAAAATAAAGGGGTTTTTTGAAGTCTGGAAAATTTTCATACCAAAATAACCTACATTTGTGAACCCAGAATGCGAATTCCAATCATAGAAGCATAGCATATTCATTTGCCAACAGAGTAGTTTGCAACTGGAAGTTACACCGGGCTTTTTTTGTCGTAAAAGAGGCTGCTAATTTAAGTCATTCAACAGCACATTAGCTTTCTATCAACACTCGTACTTCTCCATTCCTTGCTTTTTTGAATTGCTAAACTGCAAAGATGATCTTTTATCTATCAACTTGCAAGCTAACATACACTTGGATAATAGGGTATTGACATTGCCAACAAGCACGCCAAGAGCAAAAACCGCACGGCACCCAAGAGCGACAACGTCTACCTGTTGCTTCTGGTCAAGGTACAGTATTTAAGCATTGCCCATCGGGGGGATATAAACACATGCTAAAGGCTTTTGTGAATTGTAGCTGTTCCGCTTCCTTGCGCGCCGGACTGACTCGAACTTCAACAAGGTTGTTCTGAAGCGTCTGTATATGTCGCGCACCAACCGCCCACCGGTGTCGCTGTCGCGCTTGATCGCATTGACCAAGAACGCCAACGCCAAGACTGCCGTTGTCATCGGCACCATCACCGATGATGAGCGCTTGGAGGTTGTTCCCAAGCTTTCGGTTGCTGCCCTGCACGTTTCCCAGAGTGCTCGTGCCCGCATTCTGAACGCTGGTGGCGAGATCCTTACTTTGGATCAGCTTGCTCTGCGTGCTCCTACCGGCTCCAACTGCGTTTTGCTCCGTGGAAAGCGCAACGTTCGTGAGGCTGTTAAGCACTTTGGCCGTGCCCCGGGTACTCCCAACTCCCACACCAAGCCTTATGTTCGTTCCAAGGGCCGCAAGTTTGAGCGTGCTCGTGGTCGTCGTGCCAGCCGTGGATACAAGAACTAAGTTTTTCATATATCATAGTTTATGCTTCCACCAACACTTTAAAAAAGACTCGATCCAAAATATGCTTGGTTCTTTTTTTATTATTAAATGGTGAGAAAGAGAAAAGGAGGTGAGGGATTACATGTAGTGGAGTTGGCTGCGTGGCTGATGATGGTGTTGCACATATGCGCCATATGGCAATGTGGTGAATGGCGAGTTGAACTGGGTTGGGCGCAGTCTTGCACCCATTGCCGAGTAGTGGTTATGGTGGGCATGCGATGCTAATGGCAATGCACTAGCATGGCTAGCCAGCATATGGCCCTCATCGGCACCCGTAGCAAACACCCGATCACCACGATGCAAGCCCAGATACGGCATCTGTTTGTTAGAAGCAGTATCAGCAGCTGTTCCGCGAATACAGACATCATCGCTACCACTACCGGCTCTAGAGTTCACTGGCGCAGATAACACGGGCGAATGAAGAGCCGACATGGACAAATACGTATCCAGATCATTGCTTGTGAACGAGTCAGCTGGGTACGCCGACACAATTTCATCATCATGCTCAGCAACAGCATGCGCTTTGTCGGTTAGTTTGAGCGTTCCCTTGAGCTTGCTGCCCGCTTGACGCATAACCATTGCTAGACGGCTGCCCATTTTGGGTTTATCTTTTAGCTTTAGCTGTTCGTTTGGAATGGTAGATGGAGTACTTGTAAAAGAGCTCTGATTTCCACTGATGGTACGTAAGTTGCTTGTCAGTGTTGCGCCAGAAATCGACTTGTAAAAGCTAGTCGAGCGACGAAGCAGACCACGGCCAGCCCGCTTGACAAACAAGTGGATGGTGGACTGCTTGCGCGTAGGCTTTCTACTACCCTTGTCTTCGGCGCTAGAGATCGTACTGCAATACTCGCTGTTGCTGCTACTAAAAGTCGATGATGCGCTTGAAAGCTCCCAGTCGGTCTCTCTGCTTTCCTGCGCGTTCCGGTTCTTCCAAGAACGGATCATGTTCCAGGGCACGCTTGCCGACCTGACCGAGCGCAAAATGTTTAGACGAGTTCCAGGCTGATTGCTATTAGCGGCCTTTGGATTGTTATTAGTGGAATCTGAAACGGAGCGTCGCTGGCCACTTGGCGAGAATCCAAAGCCAAAATTTAATTTGGGTTTAGACGTTGTAGAAGCCATAGATGTTGATACTGGCGTTTCTGTCGAGTGCCAGATGGATTCCTCGTAAATTTCGTAGATTTTGTGCTGATCTATAATAGAGCTGCTTGTACGCTTAAGCTGCCGATGCCCATTTTGGCTGATTCGCTGAGACCACTGCAGAGCACGGGTAAGCGTGCTTTGCATGCCAGTAGCCGACGAGCTGCTCGGCACATCGTATAGAAAGCGCGATGTGCGGTGAGAGCCCTTGTCAAGATGGAAATCAAGGTCCAGCTGGAAGCGACTTTGCCTGCGCTTGACTTTACCTTGCCCAGATATTATTGAAGTCGGCAAAGTTCTGCTTTTGGCGTCATCATCTTCTGTCGCTCTCGAAAAAAACATATCAGAAACCACCATTGAATTGCGATTACTAAGCCTATCTTCCATTTGCGCCATGCTCATCTGCTTGCGAAGCAATACGGGTGGGCGTTCAGGACTAGAAGCGATAGTATTTTTGGGAGACTTGATTGAGCAGCTATGAGTGGACATTGGCGATGGCTGCGGTACTACAGGTTCTGAAACTTGCGGCTGCACCATAAGCTTAATAGACGACCTGTCCATGTCGGATTCGTAAGATTGATTGGCAATGGGAGAAAGCAGATCTGCCACTTCGGGCATCCGTTCGCCTTTGCTCATCAACGAAAGCAGGGACTGAGACAATGCGCCTGTATCCTCGATATAGCACAAGTTGTGATGCGACTTGGCTGCTCTGAGCTGCATATAAAATTTGCCAGGTTTATAGTTCTCGTTTTGTCCCGAAGCATTGTCGGTAAGCGCTGTATCGTCACTGTCTTGATTAGAAAACATGGGAAGCGAAGTGGTGGATCTTGAGATGCGGCGAAGACGCATAATGTCAACATCAGAATGCTGTGCGCTTACTGGCGACCTGGCTAATTCACCGTTGTCATGGTGTTGGTTATGGCTGTTGCAAAGCGGCTGGTTTGTGCTATTCGGCGCGCCTATGGCTACAGCAGGCCCTTCAGTCGTTTGAGCATTAGGACCTGGATTTTGCGTTGGCGGGGCTGGAAAATCAAAGAGATCATCGGGGTTTAGGTCATTAGTATCACTGATATTAGAAGCAAGCGACATTTTTCAAAAGAACTATCGTGGTATTATAAGCGTAGCTGTGTAAATGGAAAAAGCAAGCTAGCTAATAAGCATAGTTTGAAAAAAGATTAAGAAAAAACCCGCAAAACGATAGAGAGGGAAAAAATGCTTGGGATTTTGACAGCCGACAGCGTATTTAGTAAATGCACTAGTATTGACTAGAGTATAGACATGGCTGTATGCACATTGACTCTGCTGCCTCATCATTGGTAATTGATAGGAACCAATGCCGAGCTTTTGCTGGCTCAAGCTCGCCTAGTTAAACAGTTTCACAGAAAACGTTCCCTTATTTTTGCAACAAGAGAGCACCAGTGTTTAGGAGCAGCAGGCTGGATAAACGTTGCAGCGTATACTGTATGCGATTGATGCGCAGTAAATAGCATACAACAATAAACTACGGCTTTTTAAGATACAGGTATGTCAACAACAAAAACAAGAACAAATGGGTATATTTCATACCAAACTAAAAAAAAATTGCAGTAGATTGTTTATTTTGCTTTGGGTTTGACGTCTTCCTCAGATACAGCATGCAACATGATGGTATTTTTGATACTGCTCACATTGCCCTTGTAGCCCTGTGCCCAGTCATAACCAAGCGCGTACGCATACAGCTTGCCATCGCCATTGAATGCGGTGGAGAGAACTGGAGCGCCGAGCTTTTCGTGGGCCTTGATCCTCTGCTTGGCATCTTTGTCCCAGATTACAAACGAGCCTTCATTGGATGCGGTTGCTATTGTGTTGTAAACGGGGTGGGTGGAAATCGAGTTCACCGAATAAATCAGAGTCTTCATTGGCACACTGGTAGAATCACGGTGGCATCTGAAGGAAAAGTTCTTGTCCTTCATTTTTGGATCCACATACTGGATAGCCACTCGGCCTTCAATCGATCCTATTGCATATCCATCCTTCTTTGCAAAGCATGACACTGTCCTCGTCTGCCATTTGAGCGGAGACTCGATGGTTTCAAAGGGCGTAGTTGGGTTGGCCATGTCGAACACAAGCACTTTTCTCTCAGCTGTAGCCACCACCAACAGAGGGTTGTTGCAGTCCATTGCATAGGCGCGTTCAGGAAGATTGACAGTGCCTATGGGAGTTTGCTGGCGAGTGTCCCAGTACCTTAACTGCTTGTCCCAGCCTGCGGTAGCAATGATAGGTGAGCTGTTTTCTGCCTCTACAAATTTAACACAGCGGATTGGCGCGTCATGTTGCGCAACCTGTGTTGTCTGTCCTGTAGCCAGATCAATCATTTGTCCTGCCTTGTCTGCTCCTCCAGAAACCACTTTGCTGCCATCCTAAATTGCTTAATAATCCAGAATTAGCAGTATAACCGCTTTCTATATATATATGAAAAAAAGTATTCAGGCTTAACTTACCTGACTCCATGCACAGCACAACGCCGGTCCTTTGTGTGAAAATGATGCCTTGCCTAGTGACGACCCGTTGCTTTGAACTTCCCAAATCCGAACCTACTTTGGATATCCACGAAAAAAAGCAAATAAATTAGTAACTATTTGTCAGTTTGTCGAAGACGCGCGCTATACCGTACCTCGTTGTCCCATGAAGACGCTGCCAAGAAGTTTGCCTTCGGGCTAAACGCCAATTCGCTTACAGCATCGGAAGGCGGCTGATTGATTTCCACGTCACTAGTTGTTTGTTTATACGGATTGGTATTCATTGTTTTGCTCGCTTTATAACTGCCCCCTTTTTACGCTTAACCAATTCAGCTTGGTGACCTTAATAACGTACAGCTCTAAGAAATTTAAAGAAACAACACGCAAAGAAAAACAACGCAATAAAATTGCAATGGAAAAAAAAAGACAAACACAGGCTTGATCTGCAAAGGTTGATTTATTGAATTTTTGAATTTTTGCTGGTGAAAAAATACATTATTTGTTGTGGTAGGTTTTTTTTGTCAATGGTATATGGAGTTCAGGGCTAATGGGCGACACCAGTCATTCTAGTCTGGGATTCAGCATGCTCGCTCTTAAGATTAGAGCTGCTGGGTTCAAGCAACTCAATCTCCTCATCCATGATTGTGTCTATATCATCATCAGCACCTGCATACATATCCCAAATGGCATTGGAAGCTGCATCCCAGAAGATTGATGATGCTCCTTCATAATGTCTGCGCGTCTTCTCGATGGCTTGCGCAATAGTTGCGTTCTCACGAGCACTTGCAAGAATGCTGCGCAGCGTGGCCATGTACAAGTCTCCATCTTGAGGCAACTGATCACGCAGCCTGTGCATGAGATCATAGCTAGTATCCAGCTCCTGAACTATATTTGCCTCCAGCATTGCACAGTTGGCATAGTGCTTGATGCCAGGGTGGCTGTACTCGAGCTTGTCCAGATACACGTTGATCAATCCAACTGCATCAGCATGAGTATATAGCGGTGCATCTGTCTCAACATCTGCCTGGAGCAAATCAACAAGCCCGTCAAACTCCTGGCTGCTTAATGAAAACACGTTCAGCGAGCGCAAAAAGTAATACGTGTCACATAGGCTAGCAAGCATGCTGGCAAATTCCTGATCGGTAGATGCGCGCTTGATAGCTGCTTTAAGCACAAAGGGGCCGTCGCTGTCGTAGAGAGACCCAGCTGATTCCACATATCCTAGGCTCTCTAACGCAGCCCCCTCGTGCATAGGAAGGTCTTCGCTGTCAGAGGACATGCTGCTACAGTGCATAAGCAGAGTGACAAATGCGTCTGGCAGGCCGGTGAGATCCCAAACCGCGCTTTCAACCCACTCTAGAGACTTAAACACGCTATGCGGATTCATTGCTGGCAACTTTTTCAAAGCTGCTTGGGCCATAGTTTCAAACTAATGTCCTGAAAATAAAATAAAAGCAAGGGGCGGAATATGTGTTTATAATGTCAAAGAATATAAAAGAGAATAATTGCAAAAAGAAGAGAGAGTGCGGCAATGCTCGGCAAAGACCGCTTTTATTTGGACATCTTTCAGACAAGGGGGAGGCGAAGCTAAAGGCATTTGCTGTACGTGAGACAATGTTCAAAAAGCACATGATCTATTTTGGCGTTGAATGCTTCTTTTCAAAATCACATGATGAAAACAATTCCAAAGAGTCGAAAGCAAGCCGAGTCGTTACACACAAGTCGAGACTTTTGCTTTTTCCTTCCTGAATCTTTTTTCTGTTCTTAGGGTCATTTTTGTTCTTTTTTACTAATCGGTGCATTCTGCGAAAAGAAACTACTGCACGCAAGTTAATTTTGTGCTTGGAGTGTCCACAGCTTTACAAAAAGTGCTTTATTTATCAGAAAAAAAAGGTGCTTTTGGTCAGAGTGAAAAAGAATAGGGGAATTTTTGAGATATTCACTTATTGACCAGGCGATTCAGATACTCTCGTGCTACTGAATAGTCTCTTGCTTTTTGTGTATAATAAACTCGAAGACCTGTCTGTAAGGCTCCAGTATACAGGAGCGCTAATTTTAAGCACAGACAAAAGCAGGCTTAGCAAGAGTAGCTTTTTTTTTTAGAAAAAAAAAAGTAGCCGTGGTGTTTTTGCATACTAGAACCATACCAATTGAAAATAGTAGCATTCGCTCTATTGTATCTGCTACTATATAAAATAAGGGATATGGCAATGCCTGTCAATTCAAGCAATGAAAACAGCGTTTCGCTGGACGATACTGAGCAAAAGCAGCGCCTTTTAGAAGAAGCAAAAGCAGAATTAACCAAGAAGGGTAATTATCATTTAGACACACATGGCATATGTATAGGATATGTTGTTTTCATGCAGCTGACTGCTTATTTTATTGTAGATGCTATAATGGAACCGACCGCAGAAAAATATGCCGAGCAGTTTTTGGAAGCAGGTGGTGCCCCACTCAACGTCATGAACATGCTAAAGTCGGGGTATGAGGGGATGGCGGCAATTACCAACACGATAAGCACAGACATGGGGAATGCGTTTAGTTCGGATGTCAATGCGGCGATAACCGATGCTATCAGTCGCAAGATCATTGAAAAGTTTGATCCAGAACAGGCCGATGCCGAGTATAGCCAAACCAACCAGCTTCCAGGCCATATCGTAGAAATGCTCTCGCACCAGGCATGGCGTAAGACAATCTATACGCTAAGCGAACGGTATCCCAACAGTATCATGCTGAGCGCAGCGTTGCAGCATATTGCCAGCCAAGGACACCAAGCAGAGATGACGCTGCTGAGCTCAGCGTCCTTACAAACCAATGTCTTTTACTCGTTGCTCGCTGAATGTTTGGAAAAAGTTTCTCCGGCAGACGAAGAGAACTTGCGCGAGAAGATTGAGAAACTGGTGGGCATTTCTTGCCAGCGGGAGCAAACATACCTGGTTTCTCAGTATCTGCTGCACAGCGTTCGTCAAAAGATGGGCAGCAAAGCAGTAGGGGTTTGGCGGATTCAGCAGGAGCTCGAATCGCATATGCTTGACAAGTACAAGCGGCCACAGCTGGCAATCAATATCCGGCTATTGTTGGATGGGCTTGTGGTTGGCGGCGGCGATCGCGTCGCTGATGCAGTGGCATCTATTGTGCAGGGCGCGTATGCAGCACCAGGAGATGTTGCCAGTCTCTACAAAGAATATTATAGCGCTGTTTCCTGTGACAAGCCAGGACCTCCCATACGCATTCTGCAAAACGAGCGTGTATTGGCGCCGATGATTGACCAGGCATTTGGCGGGCTATGGGGTAAAGCTTCGCATGACCAGCGCTCCGATCTGCTCGACAAATACATTTGGCTTATTGCCTATGCCACAATTGGAACTGACCGGCCTATGAGCAGCACGGCCAAAGACGAACTGCAGCAGCTGGTCGCTCAAATGAAGGAACTGCGTAGCGAGCTCCCCATTCATCCGATCCAAACGCAGATCTATCGGGCTATCCCCAAAGTGCTTCACTGGATTAATACCCCGGTTTTGGCGCGCATTGTGCTGCTGTGGATCCGCGATGTGACAACTTATGATAACTTCACATACTACAATACGTACTTTACCAGCACAGAAGTGCCTGCTTTGCTGCTATTGCTTGAGGAAATTGCCTATCGCCACCCCTTACTCAAGCCCCTAGTGTTTGCTGCTTACAAAGACAGCTTTGAATCTCGAGTACCCGATTTTCTACCGGAAAAACAAATCAAGCTGCAAAAAATGGTCATCAATCGCATGGCTGCTTTGGCACAGCTGGACTATGCACTTCCGATTCTCAACTATTTTGACGCTAAGCGGGACGATGTTGACGAAAGTGTCATGGTGTATTTCTTGCACCGTCTACTGGTTCAGTTTGAAGCACCTTATCCCGATCAATTTTGCAAGCCGGTGCTTGAACTGATAAAACATACGATTGACAGTGTGAAGGCTGGTAAGGATAAGGAAGTGACGTGCATCCGCGATTTCCTGGCAAGCATCGATGGCGATCTAGCACGTTCGCTTCTTTCTGAGTTACCAGACTCGTCCGCCAGCACCCCTATTTCTATTGAGTAGTTTACGTTTTTGTGATATAATATTAATGATGTCACACGTGTACATTAAGCAGTTTTCATGGAAGGGATTTGCTGATGGTTTTATTTGCCGTCAATCCCTTATTTTAGCTTGCATACCAACAAAATTCCCTTATTATTTAATCATAATACGCATAGTTGCACATGTTCCACTCGGTAGCAATCTAGTTGGTTGTGAAGACGCGAAAAAATGATTCACTTTGTAGGAAAAATTCAAGTTACAAGAGAATGCTTTTTGGCTTATAAGCTGAACAAGCGACTTGATTGTGTAAATTTTACTGAGAGCACCTTTTATGTCTTGCAGAATAAATTATGCGTACATTGAGTAACATGAGTGAGAAATTTGTGTTTGGTGGTCAGGTGTCTCCTATCTATGCAAATAACTAGCAGAATTAGTTGGTTAACAATCTTGATATATGCTCTTGGGACTTGTAATGAATTTTTATATATGAATGCTGACTGTATAGTACTGACAATGCAGTGAAGATGAGGTTCTTGGCAAAATAAAACAAGTATAAGCCTGCTTTACAAGATATCCTAATTCCTATCCACTAGCGCGTGAGAAAAACAAACTTTAATCTCCAAAAGAAATAGAGAAAAACACATGAAAGATGAGAGCATGTTCCCACAGAGTTTCATCATACCCTGGGGAACGAAATCAAGTCTGCCTTTTTTTCGAAGCAAAAAAATTTTCGAGTATGCAAAGTGTCTATTTTTTCTTTTGTAATTGCCAAGCACATGCTCTCGTATTTTTCAAGGCCGCAGCAAATATGCATTTGGCGTGAAAGTGTTGCACTTTTTTCCTTGCATGGTTTTCAGACGAATAATTGTGATGTAATTTCCGCTCACTCTTAACCAACCCTACTTAGTTGAACACACTGCGGGAAAAATGGATTCTTGGCTGGCTGGTATAAAAGCATGTCTGCTTGAAGAAGAAAAAAAGGCCAGAGAGTAGCTCAATCCTTTTTCATTTCTATATTAGTTGAATTATTTAAAGTGTATTATAAATTATTAAGCTGTTTTGCGTAATGGACCCATTTTTGTTTTCGTCTGAAGACACATTTTTGCTTTTGGCTCGTCAGGGGTATGCAGCACAGGGCCGTCGGCAGTCAGTGCTTCGCCGCTCTGCAGTACCCTCCAGAAAATCCACCAGCTCAGCCATCTCTGATGCAACATTATCTGCAGAAAACGGTTTCCAAAATTCAGTGTCTAAAGAACAGCCAGAGTCTATTGACATTCCTGCTTTATCTAAACTTTCTGACAATCCTAAAGCCGACTCATCATTGTATAGCACATCGCCATGCTCGCCAAAATCCCCTGGAATGCTGCATGAGCAGCTATGGGCTCAGTTACAGAATACAATTATTGAAGAAGAGGAAGGAGATGATGGTTTTATAGTTTACAATGGATTGAAGCGTCTAAGCATGACTGAAGCAGGGCTTGTCAAACAGGGCCGTCCACGTATAGTGAACATTTAGAATTCAGTGAGATCTTGAAGTTGTAAATATATTGACTGTGCTTTTATTTCATTAATGTTACGAATCATGAAAAAAAAATTAGTGAGCTGGACGAACAACTGTAACTATTCTGCATTTACCTCCAGGAGTAGATGATGGCTCGGCAGTGTAATCATCGGTAGTTGAGGGCTCGTTGATCTCTGAATCTGAGGGCTCCTGAGGTGCATTGGAATCAGTAGGCTCCATTGAGTAATCTGAAGAGTCATCATTTCCGGTGCTTGGCTCTTCACCGTTGGATGATTCATCATCAGAGGGCTCATTATCAGACGGTTCATTATCAGAGGACTTAGCATCTGAAGTCTCCTCATCCGAAGGCTCTTCGCCTGAAGGCTTTTCATCCGAAGGCTCCTCGTTTGAAGGCTCCTCACCTGAAGACTCCTCACCTGAAGACTCCTCACCTGAAGGCCCAGCATCAGAGGAATCATCATTGGAGGACTCGGTATCTGAAGGTTCATTATCCGAGGGCTCAACATCTGAAGGTTCGTCGCTTGAATCTCCTTCCGATGGAGAGTTTTCATCAATAGTAGTTGAGTCTTTGCTGCTCTCTGATTCTGAGGGCTCCGACGATGCTAGATCTGTACCGCTACACTGGACCTTTATAGAATCGACATACATCTTGTAAACAGTATCCTTAGTCCAGGGTGTCGGATAGCCAGCCCACTCTTCAGTACCCTTAGCACCGGAATTACCCCCATCCCAAACAGAAAGACCGATACGGCCTTCAGCAGCAGGGAAACGGTATTCGTCATTGGCCTTGTTGTAAGTATCTTCGCGCTTAAGCGTACGCAGGGTCTTGCCATCAACAGCCCATTGGATATAGTCAGGATCCCATACAATAGTGTAGTCGTGGTAATCAGCAAAGCTTTCAGCTCCAATGTCAAAGTAGCGGCTATTGCTGTAGTTGAGAATGTCGTGGTAGAAGAAGTTGGTCTCGACAGTGGTTGGATCTTTGCCTACCCACTCAAAGTCGATTTCGTCGCCTACTTGTTCGCTACGAATAATGAATGCTGAAACAACGCCCTTGGCAATCGATGCAGTTTTGATACGAGCAGTTACTGTGCCATATTGGATAGAGTGCGATGCGTGTACAGTAGATCCAAAGCCCTTGTCATTTGCACTGTCGTAGGTCATTTCGAGAACCAGCTTGCCGTCTTCGATCTTAGAGTTATCGGGCTCAAAAATTGAGACAAATGCGTTAGTGTTGGGATTTCCATTATATTGTTTTACCGGAACCACATCAGCGGAGCTTTCGAAGTTTACAGTCTGATCAAGGCATCCCTCGGGCTTCCAGCATGAGGTAGAGTTGTAGGACTTTTCCGGGTCGCATAAATCCCACATACAGAACATGGCATTGGCATCGCAATAGCCTTCACGATAGCAGGGAGCCCATTCGTTACAGGTACTTCCACTATCCGAAGCTGCAAATACAACCGCTCCTGCGGTAAGAGCAAGAGCCAGTAATCTTGTCATTAGTAAAAAAAATGAACAAATGCAATCGCTAGGTTAGAATAAATTTGATTTGTGGCGGATAAAGAGACAATGTGTCTAGGGGATGAAAAGGAAAGGAATGTTGCGAAATTTCAAGAGAATTGAGGAAAATACGCGAGCTATTTAATACTCTTCTTTATTGCTCGGACCAACAGTGAGTACTACTAAAAGATAGCTTTCCTTTGTAAAGGCACAAGGAATCATGCCGCTTTTAGCACCTTGTGTACCACCTTATGCAGGATTTTGCTTTTTACTAAAGGGACTAAAGCCCTTTCTCATTTTCTTGGCAATCAAGCAAATGTAATCCGTATTTTCTTCTTTGTAGTTTCCACATAGCATACAAAGAACTTTCACCGCATTGATCTTTCTTTTTCGGACCACTCTTTTTATAGTTTGCTTTTTAAGTGGGGTCTGCTTTCTCTTTGTACCACTTTAAAAAAATCCATGAACTGTTTGGCCAATCCGATTCCAATGCAATTAATTAGAGTACTTCAAAACTAAACCTTCTGTCGGACCTTCAAACAGGTTTTTTCAGCATCAGTTTATTCTGATCAGAAAGGGACCATCTTTGTGTTGCGTTTTGTTATTAATAGCAATTTATTTTTAACATCAACAACTGCCACTAGTTGAACTTGTTTCGGCCCACCTCGGTAATTTCGTTTATAATTTAACAGATTAAAGAGCGTGCCAGCCGCAAGCTCATTTTTAAGGATATAAACACCACCTGTAAAAGAACCTTTCCCGCAAACAATGCGAAAATGCCCAGGGTGCAGTTAATATAAGGTCTGCAATACATTGGAATCAATTTGCACATAAATACAATAGATGACGAAACCAGTAAATTCTCTTTTTTTGTAGCCATGCACAAAGTTTAGATTAAAATTGGTGGAAAAGAAGGGTCTGAAAAAAAGCCTGTTAAAGACAAAAGGAAGTGACAGCTGAGCAAAAACCATGTGTTCTCTCTTTGTTATAAAAGAAAGTATCAGTCAGCCAAAAGGCAAACGCAGCTTTTATTTAAAGGAGATAATGTGACCGCATTAGCCCGAAGCCTTTCTTTCTTTCTTTGATGCCTGATTAGAAAAAAAAGGCAAAGGCTAGCTAGCCTGGTCATCAACATCGAAAAAGGGAGTAGCATTATAACTTATAAAAGCAGGCAGCAGTGCTTGCACTTTTTTTTTTTGTTAAATCACTGGTCTTTTTTCTTCTTCTAACTCTATTAAGCAAGCTTGGTCTAGACAAGTATCATTATTATAGATTAGTAGTTGAATGTTAATTTATTCAAGGCATCGTTCTCAAAGCTCCTATATAAAGATCCCAATGGTCATGTACAGCGTTCATAAGCGACCAACAATTATAGCGTTGTCAGACACTTCGCCAGTGCCGACAAAGCTGCTTCGGCGGTCAAACACAAGTGCTAGTGGATTGACACTGGTGCCAGATGTGCCATTCGGCATTTTGCCATCACTGCATGAACCTATGCACACGAGTGATGGCAATTCTACAGCATTTGATAATATACCCCCACTTCCTTACAATCATGGCATCAATGGTGCATTTTTTGGGATGCCATATGCCCAAAGATGCAATGCACAAGATACAAAAAGCCAAACCGCATCGGAGCCACCAGTATTGCATTCTCAAATAGGCAATAATAGTCTTCAAAGACGGGGACATATTCGCCGTGCCGGCCGTGTGAAAATTGACGTCAGACGGCTTAGCACACTTGAAAAAGCAACAGGTAAAGTGGCGGATCTTTTCCGATTTAGAAATCGGCCTGCAAACAATCGGCAGCTCAACAATTTATCTTCTTCATTTGGAAACAACCAAGTTCAGCGCTATACTCAACCCCAGCAACTGCAACCCACCATATGCAAGCAGACTTCTCAGACAGCATCCCGTTTGGACAGGCGGGCAACCATGCCGGCTCCGGCAGCTGCTTTTGTGGCCTCCTCTATGTTCAGCATGCCAAGTGATAAACTGGCTGGTGTTAATGAACAGCGACGTAAAAGCGAGCAAATCGGCAAGCTAACAAAGACTGAGGCTAATTGTAGCCAAGATAATGCTTCAAATAGCCGTTGCAGCATCAACAACAAAGACGTAGCGATTTACTGCATCAGCGGCGTTACTACATTGTCTGCTCACAAACCGCAGCTGGTGACAATTTCAACAGTGGGCGACAAATACACGATTGTTCCCAGCCACGCATAGTTTGTGACAAAATTCTGTATTTTTATTCGGTATTTAGTGTAAATAAAAACTATCTTGCTGCGGACTGCAGTCTCAATGGTTTAGATGCAGCTCAGAACTGAAGTGGTCCTGAACAAAGCCTCTCTCCCCAACACCAACGGGGAATTACATTTTTTTTGCAACAAGAAACTGGCGCTGAAGGGAAAAAAAATGGGGATGCATCCGCACTTTTTATTTTTCCCTAATTCAGGGAAGTGAGAAACATGTCGTCCCCTGAAATGCACCCTATGCAGAGCCAAGCCTTGGCAAGCGCAGAAGAAAGAAAAACCCAGATGCAAAAATACCACAAAGATACTTTTGCTTATGCTGAGCTTTAGTAATACTTGGGCCGATAAGCAGAAAAGGCGCAAATGCCGCTTGTGAATTAAAAAGGATGGCGTTGCACAAACCCATTGGTTTGTCAACTATCACCAAATCGGGAAGGCGGACATATGCTTTCACCTGCTCTCCGAAAATGATAAAAAAATTATACGAACGCCGCAGTTTTTGTCATCTTTTGGGGGAGAAGAGGCGGATAATCCAAGAAATGGTCTGCGGCCGGAAAAAAAAAACAACGTGGAATCTATTAATAAGCGGTGGCTGCGGTATTTTTCCTGGCTTGAAGAAAACTATAAAATATCAATGACTTCCCCTTTTCAAAACAAGAATATCTTTATTTTTCAAAAAAAAACCCCTACCATATTTGTAACAAAAATGAACGCAGCAGTACCCGATTATATTTTTGCCTCTGGTTTGCAAGCCCAGCAAGCTCGTAGCAAGCGCCTTTCATCGAGGCCCACTAGTCCACCTACCAGTCCACGCACACACCAGCCAAATACCTCGCAGGATCTGGAAATCAAAGCCATTATCGGACAATTGCAGGGTGCTCACCGTGCATGGCCTCAGCAAATGCAGTTTGACATGCCCCGGCTAGTAAATCTTTAACTCTATTTGGCACCGACCCTGTTTTGTCTGTATTTTATTTATGCCAGCATTTAGCTTATGCTGCGATTCTGTTAGATTTGTTTATTATTCTTAATCATTGCTAATGAAAATATATGTTGATAGCACTTAATCCGAAAATGGCAAACATGACCTCTCATGTTCACACCCTCAGGAGGATCAAGCTTGATAACTGGAAACTAGCTTCTTTCTAGGAATGATGTAAATATGCTTTGTGATGTAATTTCCCATGATAATTTTCATTGACTAAGGCTTATGCTTAGGTCTTTATTTATAATTTGATATTGAAAATCCAATTGTGTTGTAATATGGGGAGCAAATAAAATGCAATAGCGGAATCCTTGAGGCTTGCTAAGAATATATTTGTTAAGCTGCTATACTTATACTTGATAAGATAATACTTAAACTCAAATATAAAAGGGTAAGAGAATAACCTGTAAAGAAAACTCATTGGAACTGAACTTGATATCCCCCTCCTAAATGGTTAGATGTTGACCTTTATATATGTATTGCATCTGTGATCCATAATAAGCAGATAGAAGAATTGTGAATGTTACAAACATGTTCACAATTCTAGCAACTTCTGGAATGTCAGTTTGGTTCAGACTACTGATATAATATAACATTATAGTGCATTGATTCAATCTAATTGCATTGTCATAATATTAGAATACCAACTTATCCAGGTCTTCTTGTAACTCTAGACTAAGCAGTTGGAAACAGTGAGACATCCTTCTATAAGTTATACCTTATAAATAATTTTACTCTATTGATTGGCTCCCTGTCTTTGTCTAATAACTGGTTTGCTTTAGTGCTATGATAACAAAACAATCTGGTCTACTCTTTATTAAAAGCAAACCTAAAGTCAATTTAAATAATATGTACCATTTAGCTCTTTACAAACTAATAAATGACTTGCCCTATAAATAATATTGCTAATACATAAGTATCACATGCAAAGTAGAACTTTTATCTTTATACCTCTATAGATACAAGTTAAACAATTTGTATTTTGCTTATTTATTGATTTCAATGACAAAGGTGATTAACAAATTTATTCCCTAGCAAGTAGACAAAGACTCAATGTTGAAGATAACTAAATTACCCCCTTTGTATAACTGATATCTAAATGACTGCTACCCATCTCAATATTTTCAAAATTCAGATTCAAGGAAGTCTATAGTCTATGACTAAGGTTTAAACACAATTAATATATGGAATTAAATGCTCTATATATGCAGATTGACAGATAATAGGAAGGAAAGGATGGAAATAGGCACAATGACTTAGGGGCTCTGGTAAATCACTGTTAGTTATCGTTGTGAATAATCAGCAGATCAATTATATATTTCCTAGCTAGTAATTAAAGAATCAATCAAATTCAATTCATATTCGGTAATTAATTAATCAGGTATAAATTAAATGCTACTCTGTCATTATAAGGTATAGGAAACTCTATCAGTACCCACAGCCTTACATTATTTTGTATAATATTTGCATAAAAGCACTTGTAGGCATACAAATGCATACTGGGGTAGATTTATGGTGGCTCTCGTACTAATGGACCCAAATGTCATGTGACTTTGATTGCATTCTATTGGCTGCATTCTTAGCCATTGAAGGTTCAGGTCTGTTACTCTTTTCTTTAAGAATTTATTATTATTATTATTATTATTTCCTCTAATTCAAAGCTTCATTTTTAAATTACATTACTCCTTTGCCCATGACGATTTGTCCAAAGGCTATTTTTAGTGAAGGTGAGCGTTGCACATATTGACTGTTAAATACTATTGCCGAATAACTGCAAGATAAAGGAAAATACACACTGCTGTTTACTTTAGAGTCAGTCCTCTAAGATACATTTTTTATAATTTAAAATATACTGACTCTTGTATAAGTATTTTTCATATTCTGTAGAAGCGCGTCAAAAGACACGGGAGATTTTGGTTGAAAATGGAGCAGAAGATCAACTTAGCAACCCAAATTATAAAATGTTATTATCTTGGACCCAGTATTGTATTGACACTCGAAAATACTCCGATTTAAAATGTGATAATATTCGTCTTAAGGAATATACAGATTTTTTGATTGAGAAAACAAAGCACACTGCGCGTAGCAGCAGGCATGCCCACATAATGGCAGTTACTATGCCAATATCTTGTCTTTGGGCAGTTTGGGATTTTCCAGCATCTGTTAATGCAACACAGCGTCGTTCGGAGTTCACCAAGTATTCAGAGCCATTTCGCGCATATATAAAAAAGAGGTAGGTATTCTATTTAAAGCTAGTTGGCGAATAGGTGTACTGCATTGTATTAATTCTTATTTATAGTATCTATGCCATGCATCCTTCACTTCCATATTATAACAAAGACGGTAATTCTCCTCAAAAGAGCAAAAATAAAGGTTGCATTCGACCTAAAGAAGAGACATTACCTATAAAGCTCAAACCAGCTTCTAAAGTGCCCAAATTTGATGCACCCGCAGCAAAGAGTACTTACTCACAGATTGTTGATGGGTCTGATAAGTGCCGGATGGCTGCACCAAACAACCAACCATCAACTACGCAAGCTGTAAGTATAGGTGGAAAGGTGCTGTCATTTGAGCTATCTTTGATGCCAGTGAAGTGGCGGGTATTTTCTTCCGAGCTAGAAACTTATCTTAGCTGCGTTTTGATGCGGCGGTCATCTTATTGCAGCCTGGAGATGCGCTTATGGCGCCTTATTTCTCTATCTACATGGCTTGATGCAAACACGTTGCATTCAGGGATTAAGCTTGGATCGCTTGGCCTACAGAATCGTAGCCCCTCATCTATTTCCATTGGCCAATCGGTTGTTATTCGCTCAATAACTGCTGAACAATCATATGGCAATAACGATTCTGAGCAATTTGTCGATACAAATAAGCGGAAGCGAACACCTACGGATTCCGGCGGTCAACATAAATCAGAGTTGCTTCGGCACAAACACATCTTGCTTTGTCCGTGGAATGCTTTGGCAATGCTATTTTTCTATAAATGGCATATACTTCACGAGCCAATACCCAATTTTAACGATCCCTGTTGGGCAGAGCAGCCACTATTCCATACAGATCCTGCTTTGCAAGATCCGCATCTTGAGCAATTCTGCGGCAGTGCATATACCGAATTTATCGATGCAGCGAACACAGGGACACAGCAGTACAAATATATGACAGAATCAGCCCACAGTGTAGTTAGTGAGGCACTCTCTTCGAGCAAGCTGCTAAGAAACGCTATATCGTCGGCTCAAAACATGTATGTGACACGGCGGTCTTTACAAAATGGGCTCTATGCAGATGTCCAGTTGGCAAATGCTGGCTTCTTTGCCAATAATCGACAGCAACCATATAATGTTCCACGACATTCGTTCAATATTTCACGAACTCTAGAGGAAAGCATTTTTCCCTTTGCCGACGAATTGCCCAGTTTTGACTCCATGACTAGCAACGATGTGGGCCATGATGCCTGGGATACGATAGTCAGATTCTGCAATCTGCTCAAGGTCTTGCGTATGGTATTGTTACAAGATATGGCGATACTGTTTGATGTTCCCTTTTATCGGCGGATGCTTCAAAAGTCTGCTTTATTCTCATCTGATATCTTCCAATCGTTGGAGTTTGTTAGTAGCACAGACTATATTAGGGATTTATCGTGGTCTTCAGATTTTTTGCCTTTGGTGGAAAGTCAACCTTACGATGCCAAGCTTGCACAGGTTGTTCCTAGTGTTGTTACTAGCAGCAAAAAACATGCTGCTTCAGAGGATCCTGCGGAGGCTACAAATTCTTTGGAAAATGGTTCATCTCAAGCAATGGCTAATGATCCCATGCTTGCTCAAGTTGCTCCTAGCATTGATATTGGCAGCAATAAGCCAGCTGCTTTGGACGATCCCGTGGAGGCTGAAAAGCCCTTGGAAGATGATGCACTTCAAGATATGCCTAAAGATGATTCATTTGGGGACAAGCCAATCACAAATTCGGCACCTACAGCTCAGGCAGATCAATTTTATGCACACTCTGATTTGGTCTTGGTCGATGATAAGCTAGCTGCAAAGAACACAGCGGATCAGAATGCTTGTAACAAGCAGAATGAATTGATTGCTTCGCCAAAAGTAGTTAAAAAGAGTGTCTCCAATCAGAAATCTTCAAAAGTAGCTATATGGCCTAAAAATGCTACTCCAGTGGCTAAATCACCTTTGGTGCAATTTACTCCCATACAGCCACGTACATCTACAGCAAGCTTGCTCTTACCTAAGCCTGGATCGCAAAAACGCAACTTGGACAGCTCAGAGCCAGTTCAGCCAGAGTCCAAGAGGTTGCATGTGGAAAATTCCCCTATCTCTTATAAGACTCTAACCATTCAGCAGCATGACCCAACCTTTATTGACCTGACTATGGATGACGATGGGAATAGTGGTATGGAAGATGCTTCAACCACAAATGTCCACAATGAAGTTGATAGTAGCAGTAACTTGGGTAAGGATCAATCCCTAATTCAGAACAATCGTCATGTGATAGAACCAACCAATCCAATCCCTTTAAATATGACCTCTGCTGTGTCAAGTAGTGGAGATCAGGAATCTGCTGCAACTAGTACAACAATGATTGTGGATTCGCCTGCTTCTGACAGCTGTGCTGCTGATGAATCTGCCACTAATAGGTGCAAAATAGCTCTTAAAAAGCTGTCTGCTGTTAGCGATGCTACCAATGGCCAATTGGATGAGTGGTTCAAAGTATCTCAGGAAGGTAAAGAAAATAACAGCTCCACTAGCACCGACAGCGACCAAACTCTAGCAGTGGCAGACAATGGATATAAGCAGTGTGCTAGCACTGATGACAAGCAGGACTTGGCTGACTCAGATCTATATAAAAAGGCTGCACTCGCAGATAAGCTGCTAGCAGCTATGCATAATTTGCAGACCGAAGTTTCTTTAATATCAGAGAACAACCAAGCTATGCTGCGCAAGATAGCTCGCATTATAAATCGGCAAAAGCATCCTCCATCACCAGTGCATTGCAGACACGCCCAAGAACCTGCAGATAGTCCACAAGGCAAAAATTCAAAGCTGCTTTATAGTTTAGACAAACTTCAGATAGTTGCTCGGCGCACTAATGATCATGTCAGCAAGCTTGCAAGTACGATTTCTCAGACTATTGAAGAGGCAGATGAGGGTGTGTTGAAAATCTAGTTTGTTTAGAGTATTGCTGTTTCTGTTTTTAAATCTAAAAAATAAGTGATTTGAAATTCATTGAATGAAATGCCATTTGCACCCAGCAGCAGTGACATGTATGTACATAAGGAATATTAGTTTCTTTGTAAACTAGCTCGCATTATAATTTACTACTGTCATTGGCATTGGCATCAATCCAATACGCTATATAATGCTCACATAGCAAGCAGAAATCATCGTAAATCTTTTGCTTGACTAGAAAAGTACAGGTATACCCAGGCTTATAGCTATTTCGGAAACACAATATGCTTATTTTATATGCAGATTGTAAACAAACGCAGGAAAATCCCAAAAAGCCTTTGTAGTTCTGATGAGGGAAGGCCAAAAGAGACTATGCTAGCACAGGCTAGGAAAAACCTTTAATGCTGCGTCAGTGATTTCGCTAATGTTATGTACATTTTTTGTGCTGCAGTGCTACTTGCCGAGCAAGCCTTCTACCTTTGAGTTTGCTTGATGGCAAGACATGCGTATTGGTATCTGCTGCATCTTGATGAAAATAGAATAGACTAGCTATGTCTGCCGGCTGTATGCTTATTTTTAGGAGCAAAATAACAAAGAAGGCCATGTGTCCCATCATTTTGCTGCTTCAGATTGCTACAGGACAGTCGTGATGCATGAAAATACGGCTAGTTTTTTTTTTGCCTCCCCTTTTCTGAAAAAGAACCTGCTGCAATAAAAGCACTTCTGTCCATCATTGGTATGTTCTTGAGCCGAGCTAAAATTTAGAAGCTACAAACTACGAAAAATTGGGTAATCACTCCTGTTTTACATGCGTATTTGCTTAATCATCCTATTGGTGGCTAGAATGTGAACCACTAGTGGGTTCTGCCCAAGAACATGGTGCAAAAAAGATGAATATCTATTGAAAATGACTGTTATCAGGCATTTGTAAGCCTGCCGCTGCTGAAGTTGCACAGTATCCATACAAAGTAGTGGCTGAGACCGGTTCGGCTGTAAAAAAATTCGTGGCGTTGATAGAAGGGTAAAGGCTCTAAAAAGGTTGTAGCAAAAGATACTTGCCGATCTATCAAGGGGGATAAGGCTCATCAGTCAGACTTTCTATATTTTAAAACAGCCTCTCTTCGTTTTCACTGTATATTTACAAAGAGGGCAATATAACTAGAAATTGAGATTTACCACGTACAGCACTCCACAAGATGGACGAAATAGCATTATTTGGCTAAAAGTGTGTTTTGAAAAGCGGATAGCAAGAACTTTCCTCTTGTCAGCGATATTTTTTAGGGCCGCCCCATCTTTTCTCCAAATTTGTCTGCAGCTTCGGCTTCTTCGCTCCCTGTCATTGTTTGTTAGGAGGTGCAACAAGCAGACAAAGCGGGAAAGGAAAATAGACGCAAAAATCACTTCCTGGGGGGAAGGCTACAGGGTCGCTACAGGGTCTGGAGTGGGGGGTTGAGAGGGTTGATTTCATTAGGAGCACTGGGGAAGCAACCCTCACCTCCAGCCCGGCTGTGTGCATAAATATATATAAAATCGTTGCAACTCCTGGGCCGAAAAGTATTGTATTTTCTAGCTAAAATATAGGCATTCTGCTTCTCCTTTTTCTCCACTTGCTTCTTTAGTTTTTTTCTAAATCTTACCAGCCACCTTCTGTCATTCTTTTTTAAAGTTCACGTCTTGTCTTGCCAGTCGGTTCGTGCTCGGTTTCCTTGGTGATTAGCTGCATATTGTTCCTGTTAGTCCAAAGCCACCAAAAACCCTCTATCATCCCCACACAACTGCGCTTCAGCAGCCTCGCCCATCTTTGTTGCTCTATCGGCTGCTTATTTATTTAGCCACAAGCTGGGTCTGTTTGGCCCTTACCCCTCTCCCGTTATATCGTAAGGTTTGCAGCGTGTTGTTTATTAATTACCTGCCGGCTATATAAGAGCTTGTGTAGTATCACAGAGCATACTCGAAGCCACTACTCCTGTTCCTTTCTCTCTTTTCCTTACCCTTTTAGCCTTTAGTGTTTTTAGCGTATTCTGCGTGCTCTGTTTCCCTAAGCTCAGCTTATTTTATTCTGCTTTCTTTTGCATCTCTTGTTATAATTACACAAGTGGAGAAAAGTATTGTTTATATAGGGATTTGGAGGTGGCTCCACTTTTTGAGCTCTACGTGTGACAACTAAGCACCAGTACAGAACATATTCATAAACTATGGCGTTATATTCCAAGCAAGGTAAGTGTGGAATGTAGCATAAGCGACTGCATAGTGTCAGTACCAGGCGTTGCTAAGCCTGGATTATGTCGAAATTCGTCAATGTTGGCGCGTAAACATATCAAGCAAAAATAGGCTTGCTTGAGCACGCCACTTATAATATGCTAAATGCCATATTTGGTATATCTAAGTGGATTTTATATCGTCCGCAGAGTAAGCATCAACATGGTAAACTTACGACTTTAAATGTAGACTTGAAGGAGTCGCAGGAGCTGTATCAGGACTGCGAGTTTATTTCCAAAAAGACCCGATCTATCTATGCCTGGCGTGCTGCGTTGTGGGTTCGCTATTGCAAAGAGCACGGGCTTGATTTCACTGTGACCGAAGACAAGCTAATAAACTATCTCGACTGGCTGTTTGAAATTGATCTTGTCAACAAAATCAACACCAAAAAGAACTATGTTCCAGACATTTTGCGTGATCATATGGGCAGCGTCATTTGTTTATGGCGGATTCAAACTGGCAACAACCCCGACCTTGTCTCGCCAAAAGAGGGCACACGGTATCAGGCCAAATGGGACGAGATTCTGCGCAATTATCCGCGTCGTGAGCGGTTTCAGGGGCGCCCACACACTCACGATTCACATCTAATGGATCATAGAGCCGGGCCTTCAGGAATGGCAGCATCTCCACACATAAGTAATAGCGGGCATCATGGGAACTATGGCGACGGAGTGTACCCACCACATCCTGTTCGCTATCATCCTTCTCCTAACCATCATTATCATCTGCAATCTTGGGCACAGGGGCCTTCAATGATGCCATCTCATCCACCATCTGTAGCACCGCCGTATCATCAGTCGCATAACTTTAGCCGTCCATCAGCAATTCCCCCTCCAGTTCAGATGCAGTTTCCAGTGGGAATAACAGATAAAGCCGAACTGACCTGGCAGCTTCGCTGGGCCCAGGACCTCAATTGGAGAGAAGCGGCCACTCGTTTTGTATTTACAACTGCTATGTCCATATGGGTCGATGCTGCAGACGTGATCAGTTTGCGTTTGGGAGATATATATTTTGCATCCAGCACCATGGCACCTCGGCTGCCAGCATCAGTGCTGCGGATCGCTTTGTCAACAATCTCAAACACTAGTGCACGCTCGAGTACCGCTAGCGTATCTAATACCGGGGCTGCAACTTCCCGACAACAGGTATGTAAGAAAAAAGTATTGTCTGGCATATACTGCCTTCAGTTATTAGGTCTGTTTAATGCCCGCGGCAGTATTCATTATTATATGTCAAAAACAAAGCCAATTGTTTGAGACAACCTTGCCTTGTTCCTAAGTGCCCTCCCTCAATTTGAAGCTTGCCGTTTCCACAGTTTGGGTTGTTTTTATTTTGACGTGTGCATGATGGTGGATTTCTATAAGTTCATTGATGTTTACCGTCAAAACAGGAATTCTTTTCCCCACACATTCCCTGCAATGCAATGTCCACTGAGTGTCATATGAGAAGGAAGGACCTTTTTTTTTCTTTTGCGCAGGGTGGCTTCTCACATGAGCTTACCAACAATAGTCTCTGCAATTAGAAATATCACTAGCTATTATTACATCTGCTGGCAATTGGCCTGCTGCACAAAATCCTTGAGTTGAAATTTGCATGGTTGTCTGTTATTTCTCAGGAATAGGCAATTTTTGAGATTTTCATATGATAGCCATAGTTTTGCCAATCTTCCACAGCTTAACATGTCATATTCTCTCATCTATAATCAATTAGCACTGTGCCCTTCTAGTTTTTTGTGAGCAATCACATAGTCCTTTAGTAGTTAATTATCTCACATGTTTCTTTTCTGAAAAAAAGGAGCAAATTCTAGTAACTAGAGGCTGAAATGCTTGTCTATTTTTGGCCAGACCCCCCTTTCTGGAATATTATTGCTTGTCACTGCTATTTTACTGAGATCTTCAGATCTTGGTGGAATTCGCCGCTGCAACCATGTGGTTTATCATTTCCCTCTATCAAAAAAAAATGACTAAATAGCTCATGTTCTTATCAAATCACATGTGTTCTTGTTAATCTCTTGGCTCCGCGTCAGCTCTTGCTAATGATAAATTACAAATGATGCTCCTTATTTTGCAATTGTAGTTTAGCATAATACGCGCACGGAATCCGCTGCTGTGCCCATGGAACGCACTGGGCACAATGCTATTTTATCATTGGCACATTTCAAATTCTCCGCCGCCAACCTTTGCGGACAACGCATGGCAAAACTCATTAGTACTGCCAATGCAATCTAGCGATGCAGTAGAATTTCCGCCAACCGCCTCTGGAGCTGGAGGGTTCATTTCACCACAAATGAGAACATCGTTAGTGCGGGATTTGCTTCCACTTCATAAGCTACCAGTTGAAAGGTAAGTTTTAGCTTTCTGGCAGCCACATGCCAAATGGGAGGGTTTTTTGCTGATATCTTTGTTAATATTGTAGAATTGTTCGCCAGCACAGTCTTGATCGAGCACGGCAGCTGGCCTCACCAGGATCAACAAATGGCTCGGAAGCCGGTGATGCGCGTACACAGCATCACAGCGTGTCTCTTGGTAATATGTTTGCTCCACTTTGTGATACAGCATCACCAGACCGTCTAAAACATCTAGCGGTCATAAACAGCGGCTACTACGAGTCCCAGCATTGCATTCAGCGCCATAAGACCCTTCCACCTGAGCGGCTGCAAAATATGGCAAGTATATATATTTTTGTTTTGATATGCAAGTGTATTTTGTGTGTGCAAGGTTCTTTCTTATTCTCAAAAAACCTTTTATTTGAAACGTGTATCCGGTTGCATTTCTAGTTTCGCAACTCATGTGTGGTGTTTTATTTCCGCATATACCATCTTTGCAAATTGGGAAAGGACAATCGTGTCCTATTCAACTGCTCTCTAGACCTATACAAGTCTTGTTTTCTTTCAATATGCAGACTTTCGCCATAGTTGCATTTTAAGGCCCCAACTTCAATATCGGATAGTACAAGAGTTGCATTATGTTTTGTTTTGAAAATATGGCTATAGTGGAAAGCTAGCAAAACACCCTTCTAATTTATTGCTAAATTACGTGTGCTAAATTTCCTCCATATGTTGTAAAATGCATCTTGGTTATACTGGTAGATCTTTCCATGGGCGACAACCATGGCAAGTAGGGTCCCAAGCGATGCTAGCATAGACGAGCGTAGAACTACCAGTCGCTTTTTGGACTTTATTCTCGATTTACGGATCGTTATTTTGCAGGTAAGTCAACTAGATCGACTATTAAGATTGCATACAATTCGCACAAAAACGCTGCTGTTTAGCTAAGAATAGAGTTGACCAGAGAGAAATACACTGGCTAGTGTCGCTGGATCTTGTTATTCTAGAATCTGAACCGGAAATGGCGCTGTTGGCGTTAGCACGGTATTCTAAGCTATCCATACTAGTTCGCAATCGGCTATATATTTAAAAGAGCTGGTTTTAATAATTTAATTTATTGTAGGATGCTGCTATTTTACGGTGCTGCAACGAGCAGCTGCCTCAAGGCTTTGATGTTACTAGCATACTTAGCCATCCTGTGTTTAGCTCGCTTGAATTCGCCCAATTCTGCGAAACAATGCAAAACAATGCAGCTGACGAGATACGCATTTTGCAGTACGATCTTGACACAGCGCTTTATCAGCCTGGCCGGTATGATGCAGATAGACCGATGTATATTGATGGCCATAATGCTGGCCACGCAGCTAACGAGATGCCCTTACTGAGACAAATACCAAAAACCCAATCCCCACTGAATCCCAATAGCAATAACGCAATTATGAACTCACCTGAAGGCATTCCGTTCTCGCCAGTAGTTTCACCATCGCCACCAATGCCTCAGCCCGGTGATAGTTCAGATGCATCTCATTTTATGGATATCGGGCCCAAATCTGAGTCAAATGTCCGGAGAACGCCAACTTCAACACCACAGCAATCAGTTTCCCATTCCTTGCCTGCACGGACACCAGAAAACTGGAATGATTCTCGCTTTGGCAGCAATGAGCGAGCTATGAGTATGTCCAGTATGATGCCCGCTGCGTCAACATCCATCGGAGTGTCAGCAAGTACAAGCGGAGGAAACCCTATGTACTCTTTACCCAAGCGTCGTCACCTTGGTGCTTCGGCTGTGTCGGGCTCCTCAAGCATTGTGCCTTCTGCACCGCACCATGGAAGCCCATACTCGATGACATCACCAAAAACATATTGGCGCTCGCACCATATGCATCGTGCATCTAGGTCGCCATCGCGAATGATGCGGTCACCAGCCATGAGCAGTCGTGGTTTGGGACCAGATAAAAGCATGCTTCCACCAATAGCGCAAATCAGCCAACCGCCATCAGTCGCTGGGTCGCCTATGCAAATAGATGCTACTAGCATGGACAAAAACAGCGATGAGGGACGCCAATCGACTATTCATCAGCAGCACGAGACAGATCCGCTTATAGCTAAGAGTGATCTTCGTCGAAGCAGTGATTCTACTGTGGACAACTCGGGTGATAGCCATATGTCTGAAACGCGTGAGGAAATAACACTTGCGGAGATAGAACAGATCAACAGATTGCGCAGGGAAAATGCTCAGCTTCGGGAGAGGATGCAGCACCTAGAAGTAACGGTTGCTCAGAAGCAGGCTGAAGTGCACGAATGGATGACCCGCATTGAAAATAATATTTCTCATGCTAGGAAATAATCGCAGCATCATTGCTCACATAAATATATATATATTTAAACCCCAAGCAGTACTAAAATGAAGAGAGCAGACACGAACGATACCAGCGTTGCTGGAGCAAGTACTGTACTCGAACTACTCGAAATAGTTTTAAAAGATGTGTTATCAGTAGTGAAGTTGGAATCAGTAATTTCAAATTCAGTATCGGATATAGAATCAGTTGGTTCCGAATTGGACGACGAGGTCCTATGCGAAAGATATCTCATGTTAATTTAGTCAAGTCAAGCTGTAATTGCCAATATTTTTTCACTTACCCTTTCTGATTGGAAGATCCCTCGATCTGGCGTAGTCCTCCCGTAGTCGAGTCAATAAACGATTTGTAGTAATTGGCGTGTGTAAATATGCTGATCATCCCTTGACCACCACAGTTGACGCTAATTGTCTGACCAGCACCCGCAGTGCCAAAGCTAGTAATGCCCACCAAGACATCTTTGCCATCAACCTTGCGGATCAGTGGTCCACCCGAATCACCGGGGCAGGTATCTGTTCCGGTATCAGCAGCAACGCAAATACGCGGTCCATTGTTACCAGTAAACTTGGTGTCTATAGCACCGCATTCCTGTTTTGAAAGCGTTGTCAAATCGCCCTTCTTGAGATTGTGTGAAGCTTGCGTTCCGCTTGGTTCAGTGTATCCCCAGCCCAGTGCAGTAACCTTGACACCATCGCCAACATCTGTAGTGTCAACAGAAATGGTAGATACTTCGCCCCCAGTTATTTCTGATTCCAGACGCAGAAGCGAGATGTCGTTTTCCATCGTTCCATCGTTATACTGGGGATGGTTATTGATTTCTGCCACCTTGGCACCCTTGGAGGTATCGAGGCTATACTCGCCCTGACCAATAAATACCAGAATATCGTTTTTAGATGCTGTCTTGATGCAGTGCGCTGCAGTCAAGATCCATACATTCGAAATAATTGATCCACCACAAAACGTCTTTTCAGCCTGATTATACAAGTACACAATGAATGGATACTTGCTATGATCAGCTTCAGAGCCACCCATGATTCGTGGTATAAGATTGTTTCCATGTTTTGGCGGCGGTGGTGCAGCAAACACCGACGATAGCACCGCTAGACCGCACAAGATCCTTGATAAAACGGTTTTACGAGTAATTGCAACCATAGCTTAGAATATTTTATCTATCGAGATAATAGCCAAGATTTAGTGAGAGAAAAAGTTAAAAGGAAAAATGACTGAGGTTTTCGGGAAATATCATCTATCTGTGTAACAACCTGCGGCTCCTCATCCGGTAGAGCAAGCCAGCCGTGCTTACCGACAACGACAGTGCGGATTACAAAAAGTTGTTTTTTTTGCCGAAAATAGTCATGGCAAAAATAGACCAAATAAATTCCGACCAATCCCCTCCAGCTTATAGCAAAAACAGTGTGAGGAAAATTGGGCTACACAAAAAAATTCAAAAACCCAACCCTCAGTGTAAACCATTTCTCAAAGAGAGAAGCTTTGGATTTTCTGTTTGGAAATGATACTAAATAGCGCTGAATTTTTAGATTAACTCGATATAATAACTATCACATTAGCAAATGGTTAGCAATAAATGAAGTGTGAGTTATATAAAAAAAAAACAATAGCAATACCGATAATTTGGTTACGCAAAAAAAAAAAAACTTTGAATTTTAGGATGTGGGGTGGCTATTTCTACGCATCTGAAAAACTAGACTTGTTTGTAACCATAAACTTACGTGCCGACTCTGTTGCTGCTGCTGCTGTTGAAGATTCAGGAGGCTTATCGTTTATATGAGTTTGCTGCTGGTTATTTTCCTGTTCCACCTGGTTCACCGCATCGCGCAGCCACGCCGGAATTGGCTGACCAGACAGCAGGATCTCATTGATTGCTTCAGCCTGGCGATACTCATTCTCCAAGCGCAAATAATCGGCACCATACATGTTCACCATGTCCTGACTGATAGCAGCTGACTGCCGGTTGCCCGTTGTACCCAATGTAGCATCAGTATGTTTTCGCCGGCCTGAAGTTGATGGCAGAGATGGCGTAGTAGCGTCACTAAATGCTGTCGATTGTCTAAAGTGTGCCAGCTTGTTGCTAAGTGATCGAGCTCGAGCTCGCATGGTATTTAACAAGTGTCGCTCGCCGTCTTCCTCGCCAGCAAGTAGTGCTTGTCCTGTGGACATGCTGATTGGAGAATCTGCAGGAGAGCAGCGACTATTGCCGCCATCTAGTTGTCTTCTAGGTAGAGTATCACCAACACATTCGCTTGAACTGCTTAGTGGCATTATATTCGCAGTACTTCCATCTGATCCCGGGCTGAATCGTGGCAGTGGTAATCTATCGGCTGCAGCGGATTTGTCGGCTGTATTCTGCATTCGAGAATCTAACCTCAACAGTTCGCTGCTTTCCTTTTGCTCAGTTACCAATGCGGCGTCAGGTACTTGATTATTATTGCTATCAAGCGAGTCATGAGCATCACTCTGTCGACGTCCACCAAATGCTGTTCGGTTGCGACGTCGGACAATGCGGAAAATTACAGCGGCGGTTATACCAACTACAACCACGCCCAACACTGAAGAGACAACTGCCGCTATAAGAACTGCTGTCTTGTTCTGGTCGTCTTTTTGTGAATCGCCACTGGAGCCAGTAATGTCGGTACGTGACCACTGCCAGTTGGATAGATCAAGCTTGTACATTGTGCTATCTTGGCCATTTGACCCAAAGCCACCATATATATACATATTTCCATCATGAATTGCCGCTGAATGACCTGCTCTGGCAACAGGGCCGGCACTCTGGCTCGAGCCGGAGATTGGCGCTTTTGACCATGTAAAATCAGTATCGTTATTGGCCTTTAGCACCCATACTGTGCTATCTGAAGGTTTGTCATCAATAGAATGCACACCTCCAAACACAAACATAGTGTCATCGGTGCACACTGCAGAATGCAATAGACGTTTTGCCGGTGCATCCCCGTCAATGTTGGCTGCATATTCCCAAGTATTTGTTTGAGTTGACAGCAATTTTACATCGTTATAACTGCCAGCATCGCCATCTGCACCACCAAACAAGATAATAGTGCCGATTGACTTTAAATAGCATAGCGTGTGATACGCACGTGCTGGCCCATTGCTGGCATAATTCCACTTTAAATCTCCTGGCGACAAGATATCTAAATTGTTGGCAGCACCATTTGAACTGCTGGCTGTATTTGCACTTGTATCCAAAGCAATCCCACCATGCATATAAAATGCCTGCTTTTCAGGCACATAGGCAAATGCAGCTCCAAACCGAGGTACTGGAAGTTGCCCTTGCTGAGTAGGAGCGCTCCAGCTCCAATGCACACTATCAAGCAAACTTACTGAAGTAGATGCCTTGTTGGGCACGCCATACTGTGGGTTATATACCCAAATATCCCCCGATGCTGCTCCACAACCCGGCAATACGGGTCCGTTGTCGGGAGTATTGGCTGTGTTGGGCTCATACCATTTGTTATTTTTAAGGTTGAAAACCTGAAGCGAGGTAGACCCCTTTTCAGCCAGCTTAAGGGGGTCTGTCTCGCCTGTGTTGGAAGTACCGCCATATAGCATTAAAAATGGTGTATTATCAGATGCTGTAAATGGAACAAGGCACGAGAATGTTCGCCAAGCCGATTTGGGATCGGAGACTGCCATTGTATCATTTACATTTCCATCACGAGCTACCAGCTCCGTTAAATTCCCGTTTAAACGCCCAGCCAGCACTAGTACAAACAATAACTGACGCGATATTTGCAAATGCATGCTCAAATGAGACTAAATGTAAAAATAAAGGGGAGAGGACCGTTTATAGACCGAAATTCCAAAAAGGCACCAAGGAAAGGACTAGACCGCCAACGAAAAAGAGTATAAAAATACAACAACAAAAAAGGCAAAGACTATTTCACAAAAATAAAGAAGAAAAAACAACTCTGTTCTTAAAAACTACCCTCAAAATAATGAGATGACATAGTTTTTAAAACACATGATGGACAATAGAGTATCACCAGAGTTCAATTAGCCCCCAAATCTACTGCTTGAGGCGTTAGCATGGCATCTAAGTATGTGAAAAAGGACGAGTAAGGCAGCTTTTTTATGCACCAAGTACAAAAAGTTTTCAAAACTATACATGCAAAACAAGCACGCCACTGTGACGTCATTATGTCAATAGCTAAAAAGCGATTTTAAATTAATTGTAAGAATCTAATCACGGTTTGGTTGGGCTTTTGCTAAATGTAATTTGTGCTAAAAGGAAAAAGCAAAGCTTGGGCCATTAACAGCAAAAGAAAACTACTCTTTTTAAAAAAATAGAGGAAGCCCTGTAAGCAATAATTGTACTTATTTCTTCTGTAGCCCATTTATTTATATTTGTATTTTGACTATGCACGCTAAACATATTCCGTTTGAA
Source organism: Coemansia brasiliensis (assembly GCA_027579605.1). NCBI lineage: Eukaryota > Fungi > Kickxellomycota > Kickxellomycetes > Kickxellales > Kickxellaceae > Coemansia > Coemansia brasiliensis. The sequence goes on along the minus strand of JANBUW010000013.1, from coordinate 50,987 downwards.
GTTATTCAACGCATAATACAGTTTACAGCAGACGCACCAGAAATCGAATACAAGAGCTGGAAGTCCCAGCTGCAGTTTTTGTCCATTTCTAAAGCATGGCGCGAGTCAGCAATGCCAGTAGTTTATAAAACTATATTTGTGGATATTCACAACAGTGCTAATCTTAATGGCGAAGGATCATGTATTGAAGGTTTTCCTAAAAACGTGTCATTTGTATCCAACTTAAAACTGATTAAAGATAATGTGCCCAGGAATATTGTCAGGTGTATTCAGATAAGGATGTTTACTTATATAGATGTTGAACAAGCTTTAGAAGCAGTTGCTGGCTGGTTGAATTTGGCACAAATCAAATGGCCTAATGTGAGAAATCTCGTATTTAATTTGTGGGTCAAACATATAAGCAGTACCATACCTGCCGAAGAAACAGTAGCAAGAATGGCAAAGGCTAAAAAGTGTGCCTTTACGTTTTTATCGGCATTGCCTAGAATTAATAATATAAAAACTCTAGCGTTAGCAAGCAGTGATTTTTGCTGTGCATTTATTGGCACTCTATTTAGCAGTTATGCTCACCAGTTAGTAAAATTTAAAGGAAATTTGGAGATTGGGCCAGCTGTGCCCTGTCTATTTGATGGCATTAAAGAATTAGATATAAGCTTTAGTGCTAAATCAGAGCAAAAGTTGCTTCAAATATGTACTGATTCCATAAAATCGCTTATTTTGCGCAACATACCTTACAACTTTATACCTAATGCTTTTTACAGTAATAGCAATAGCGGAATTCTAAAGTTCAAGCACTTACAAAAGTTAGATCTTGTGTATAGCAACGATGAGAGATATTTTGACGGTGGCAACGTTGCCTATAGCTATTCAGTTAGAATGCCTAGTACTGGTATCCACTTTTCTAAGCTAAAAGAGTTCAGTATAAATGTGTGCCCTGCAGCATGCAGCTTGCTTGCTAGTGCATCATTCCCAGAAAGTATAGAGTTTATAAATATTTCATATAGCCCTGGGTTATATGTGATGTTGGTAGAAGCCAAACTTAAACCAAACGAGTGGAAAGAGCTAGCTGCATTGCTGGCAATACCAACCGCAAGCGGTTATAATATTCGTGGGGTAAATTATTTACTTGGGATTCTAGAATGTATATTATACTCTACACTAGTTATTCGTCGTAGTATGCAAATGCCTAATTTGAATGATATACACTGGAATAGGCTAAATGAGCTTATAGTTGAAGCACTAATTCAGCCTCGTGACCTGGTACAGCTTGTACAAAACCTTCCTGAAATTGTGGAGCTGGATGTACTTGAAGTGAATACGGAAGGGGATATGCCACAAGACTTTTCCAATACTAATATCGGCGAGGATGGCTGGACAACCTTAGCTCCATTGAACACGTCTATTAAAAGACTGAGATTTGGGTACCATATGAGTAGATATTCTATTGAAAAGGCAGGCACCTTCCTAGTTTACCTGTTGCTAAGAATGCCACAACTGACAAGTGTCACCACGCCAAGCCGGCTGCACGTGTATGTCAACAAAGCTAAGCAGTTGGCACGGTTTTACCCGCATATGGAAAAGGTTAAAATATATTAATAGGTTATTTAGTAAAAATAAAAGTTAAAATGGATTGCGATCAAACAAGTAAGATATGGACTCGCCATTGTGGTTTCGGCGAATAGCCTCGGCCAGCACAGGTGCCACATCAATCTGTACCAGCTTGGTAGATGCTGAAGTCAGCTCATCTGGAATCGGAAACGTATTAGTCACAATAACCTTGTGTACATAGGGACAGATCTCGACCTCGCCCAGCGACGAACCACTAAATAGCCCATGTGAAGCGACAATATACACTGCACTTGCACCACAATGTACCATCAGATGCTCAGCAGCTGTCAGGAATGACGACGGATGATCAATCATGTCATCTAGCAGCAGAACCAGCTTGTTACGCACATCGCCAACCAGCGTGATACGTGCATTCCGCTTCTTGTGCCATGATGTCACAGTTACCGGCGGACGCAATGGCGGGTCAGACTGCAAGTGCGTGCCTGATGTAATACGATGAATACCATTGGTATTGCTAAATGTGCTTCGGCGTGACAACGGAGTTTGCGCGCCCGCAGGCACTGCAGCAGCACGGTTCTGGCTGCGTTTCTGTTTTTGTTCCAAGATGCCTGCAGTTGCCTGTGCAATAGCTTCAGTGTTTTGCGCAGCCGCAGTGGGATCATCAGCTTCGTCAATAGGCGTGTTGACCATCTCCATCAGCCGACTTTCATCAACATCGTCGTCATCATCATCATCGGAACAGTTAAGCACCTCGCTTATTTCCAGACCAGAAGGCGGAGTTGCCACCCGGCCAATATCCAGGTCCTCGGGCTCTGGCGGGTTCTCGTCTGCAGGAATGACGGGGCTAACGTAAAACGAGGCTCTTTGTGCAGTTTCAGCAACAGCATCTACTAGATCTGTCTTCTTGCCACCCTTGTTTTTCTTGCGACTGGATTTGGGTTTCTTCTTTTGTTGCTGCGTTTCTGACTTGGTTGCATCAGTGATAGTTTGCAAATCCAAATCAGTTTGCGAATTGACCTTGGCCAAGGAATCGCGCAGGGGCGATTGCGCACGTGGCGATGTGATGGGAATGGAGTTTACGGCAGTGGCAAACATGCCAGGCCCGCGCGGAGTTTGGGGCAGCGTATGCAAGGCCACAGTGGAGGGCGTACGTGAAAAGGGCTTAGACGAAGGAGCATTGTCAGTATGTATCAGGGCAAACGACGTGCCCAGGCGATCCGCCAATGCCGTGACTCGCTTGGCACCGCCCGCATTCTTGGCAACTACCGCAACTCCCTCAGGTCCTGGCGCCTTGTCTCCATTGCCATTATGGCCTCTAATCACATTGTCCATTAGCCACCGTGCCAAAGTGGGTTCGGAAAAGAGGTTATCAACGGGAATGGTGAAGAACCCGCCCATTTGTGATGCGTGCAAGTCCATTGTGATAACGTGGTCAGCACCCGAAACCGTCAGCATGTTGGCTACCAGCTTTCCTGAAATCGCCCCACGTCTCTTCTTCTTTTTGCTCTGCTTGGAGTATGGGAAGTATGGCATCACTACGGTGATCTTGCGGGCACTGGCTAGTTTGGCTGCGCTGACCATGATCAGCACCTCCATCAGGTGGTCGTTGGTAGACATGGAGCCACTTTGCAAAATATACACGTCCTTTTCACGCACTGAACAGCCTAGATCCACAGTTGTCTCTCGGTTAGTATACCGCCGCAGATTCACTGGAGCCAATTCCACTCCTAGATAAGAGGCTACTCGCTCAGCAAGTGTCAAGTGCGAGGTACCCGCAAACAGTTTGGCATTGCGCATTTTCGCTTATTCTATAAAATATGTAAGAAAGCTGAAATTTAAATGCGAAAGTGAATTAAAAGAAAAGAAAATTTTTTATGATTAGCATAGAAAAATCTCCGCTAACCCCTATAAAAAAGCCGTCACAGCCACATGTACCACTTATCACTCAGACTACGAGCAGTCAAGACCAATGAAGATACTAGATCACATAAAATTTATTGGATATATGGTTTTAAAAGAGGTAACTACACTCAATCTTTAGGGGCCAGAGTGCTGCCTGAAAGACGCTTTTATTGCCAAGCTAAACATATGGCTATGTTCAGCTACATTTTACTATGTGGTTTAAACCCAGAGTGTATATCGAATGGCATCCTCATCTTCTTTAATGATCGTTAAATTGGATTTATTTGCATCTGGATATTTCTCTTTTAATTTTTCCAAGACCTCCGGTATTTTAAGTGCTCCTTCAAAGTCGAGCGGGCCTTGAAGACCGCCTTTCTCATGAACTGTTACAATAGTTTTCATGTATATTTTGTTTCGCTTGCCAAAAAAAGTATTGGTATATATGAAGAAGAAAAAGACAAAACAGCATTCATCTTGTTTCTTTGCTCTTATATTCCTTTTGTCGCGTCTCTTGAAAAGCCTGAGAAAAGTGGGGGTTTTCTTTCTAGGCTTTGTAGAAACACAGAAGACTTCGCAGACTATCTGTATTTTTTATGCGGGGATAACTCAACGTACTATGTTAAGATGTTTATTGGCACGGGTTGCACACGTACTAAATGTTCTGTACAATACGCTTCGATAGCGCATATTGGCCAGTTAAATATGTTGGTAGAGATAAAACTAATGCGCAACCAAGAGTTGGAAACAGTTTCAAACCAACCCAGTAAGCAACTGCCAGAGCCATATAGGCAGCAACAAGCCCCATAAATGCCACTGAACCCATAGGCTCCAACTGCAACTTTTTCAGGTTCACGCCTAGTCGGCCCCACGCAGCAAGCAGAGCAACAAATGGCACCACTGTCAGCCCAGTGAAAAGCAGCGAAAAAAGGATGTTGGGCATTTTTTGCGGCTCAGCAAAACGATGCTGAATTTCAGGTTTAGACCCATACGTCACTTTTGGTTCCTTTAGTTTGGTCTTGTTGCTAGCAACCATATGGACATTTCCTAACTTATAGAACAAGCCACCTTCAGTAAATGAGCCTAGAACCAACGCAACATTATATATGCCAGGCACCGACCCAAAATTCTGGCGAAACACCTTTCGCGAGACATCCAGCTTATAAGACCCGCTATTTTTGGTAGTCCGCGCAGGAAGAGCGACCTCCGCTTTGGTTTCCGTGTGCTGGAAGCTGACAAATGCCTGATCTAGCGGCAAAGTCGTGTCGTTAGTAAGTACGTCAAATGATATTACTAGTGGAGACAGTGCCTTAACCTTGGGAACAGCGTCAAATGATGCCGGATACTGTAGCTTCTCTTCGAACAGTTTGTCGCCAGTGCGTTCCATTACTCTTACAACGACGTTTTTAATTTCCACTGCACCATCTGCTGCTATGCCAAATATACCAGCTACCACGCAAAGCCCAGCCAGCACCTGGTTAAGCCCCAAGAGTCTCATGCTTTTGCTCAACAGCCAACAATATAAAATTATGAATTGAGAGGAAAAAGAGACATAAACAGAAAATTAGCAAATGCTAATATCCACGTGAGTTTAGATTAGACCATTTAATCAGCAGCCAATGGCAGCCTTTGGCGTGGCGAGCGGCAGCTGAATTTATTTCAATTTGGAAGCCCATCTTTGCTTCTTCATATTTTATTTTATTGTTTGGCTAGGGGGTACGGACTAAGTGCGACCAAAGATGCTAAGAAAATTGGTGCTATTGCTTGCCCTATTGGCAATGGTCAATGCAGTGACTTTGCGCAAGTGGATTGCTTCACACGAAAAGACGTGCTACTTTGCCTCTGCCGATACACCGGGCAAAAAGATATCCTTTTATTTTGCCGTGCATCAAGGAGGAAATTTCGATATTGACTTTGAAGTAGAAGGGCCAAATAACCGGCAGCTGTTCAAGGGCGAGGCTGAACGGCAGGGCGACTTTGTATTTACAGCAACGCAGGTGGGCGAATACGCGTTTTGCTTCAAAAACGGACTGGCGTCGTTTGCTGATAAGTTGGTCGAGTTTGACATTACGGTGGAGGATGAGGCACGGCCGGAAGACATCGCCAAGCGGCAGAAGCGTGATGAGGTTGCAAGCAGCGTGGTTACTATTGCCAGCGATTTGCAGCAAATTACCAAGTTTATGAAGTACTTCCGCTTGCGTGAGAATCGTAACTTTGCTACAGTTTCATCGACAGAGTCGCGTATATGGTGGTTCTCGGCACTGGATAGCTTATGTGTGGTATTGGTGGCTGTTATTCAGGTATATGCCATTCAAGCCCTGTTTACGGCTAAGAGATCGCGGTTGTAGCTCTTTTCTTGATTGATCTATTAGTACCAAAATCATTGTTTGACCAAACTTCAAGTGTGGCACAAGGCGTGAAAAGTAAGATTGCTGACTTTGTTATGCATCCCTTCTTTCCAATGCATTCTTGTCTATCATTTTTGGCCATTCTTACCAGTGTTGCTGCGGCTAGAATCCTGCTTGCGTTAATGTAGTGTCTGATTCCATTGACACCTTGTTTTCCCTATTGATTTGGGGAATTTCAGAAAAAACTTGATCAAGAAGCTTGCCATCCTTCGAGCTAAATATTACGCAAAGCGGTTCGGTGGTCCCTCTGTTTCTTCTTTTTTTTTTTCCACTTTTCCAACTTTGTTTACCTTATTTAGTCGACTTTGTTTATTCTACATTCTGCTGTCTGCTTTGCATATTTGTTGACTGCAGCATATTATTGCCATGGAGTCTACAGCTGCACCGACTAACAGCCAAGAGATGGACGCGCTTAACCAGCTATTTCAGCATCAGCTGCTAGTAAGCCAGGTGCCGCGGTCTGTCTGGGGCGTGTTGCTGTCGCTGAGCCCCGACGACTACAAAACAGTGCTTTTGGAGCGCACAAAGTCACATCAAAATGGTTCTGGCAACGAAGCAAACTTGTCATCAGGTTCACGAAGCACATCTAGGTTTGGATATGTTATAGGGCGGCACAGACTATGTGATATTCGTATTCAGAATCCACATATCAGCAATCGGCACTGCGTGATATATCGCATAGAAAGCGAGGACAGCGATGTTGACGCGAATACAGGGAGCGGTCGCGTGTATCTGGAAGATACGAGCACTAATGGAACATATGTGGGTGGGCAGCGTGTCACTCGGAACGCATCCATAGAGCTGCGCGATGGCGATGAAATTCAACTGGTGCGGTTTCAGCCAAACCGGGGTATGGAGTATTTTAACGATCGGTTTTACGTGTTTCAAAACCTGGACCTGCACCGTAGCGAGCCATGTCTGTTCAAGCAGAACTATTTTCTGGACAAGAAGCTTGGAAGCGGAGCGTTTGCTGAAGTGCGCATAGCCATCAACCGAGTGACGGGAGAGAGATTTGCCGCCAAGATTATCAACCGTAACCGGATCACGCAGATTGACAAGCGCAAGAAGCTGGACGAGAACTTCCGGATCGAAACGTCGATATTGTCACGGGTGCGCCATCCAGCAATAGTGCAGGTACATGGGGTGTTTCGTGAAACCGATTACTTGTATCTGGTTTTGGATCTGGCCAGCGATGGCGAGCTATTTGACGAGATTGTTAGCCGGCAGTATTTGTCCGAAGACGATTCGCGCCGAGTGCTGCTGCAGCTTCTATTGGCCATTCGCCATCTTCACCGCATGGGCATTGTTCACCGTGATATCAAACTGGAGAATATTTTGCTGGCTGACAAGCAGAATTTGCGCTTAAAGCTGGCTGATTTTGGATTGGCCAAGATTGTTGGCGAGCAAACGTTTATGAAAACCGTCTGTGGTACGCCCATGTATGTGGCTCCTGAGGTGTTGACGGTTCGCCAAGTCGGGATGTATGACAATTTGGTAGATATTTGGAGCTTGGGCGTGGTCCTGTATATTTGCTTATGTGGGTTCCCTCCGTTTTCGGATGAGCTGGCACCACCACCCATGCGTGACCAAATTATTGCCGGCATGTACAGCTTCCCCTCAGACCCATGGGACCACATTTCGCCTGAAGCCATCGATCTAGTATGCCGTATGCTGCAAGTAGATCCTAGAAATCGGATCACGGTAGATCAGGCTCTGGCGCATCCCTGGCTCAGGGCACGTCGCACTAAGGGTGGATGGTCGCTTGATGGACTCGACTTTGTTGTCGCCGATCCTGACGCTGTTGACGACAGCCAACGCACTCAGAGTGTATCTGCTGAGTCATCACAGCTAAATTCCGCTGGACGGGTATCTCGCAGTGCTCTGTCTCCCCTGTCACCCTTGTCACCACATGGCCAATTTCAGAAACAGCCTTTGCCGCCTTCATCACCACCATTTGCCGGCGCAGATAGACAGGATTCGGAAATTATATTGGCAGTGGGCAGCGCTTCTGATAGCGAGGCACGCACTGGTCAGTATTCTGGAGCTGTTGGCAATAAAAAGCCTGCTGACATGGCTAAAGCAGAGAACGATGCCAATGGCAGCAACCGCAAACGCAAGGACCCATCGTTTATGCGGTCGCAGTCGGACTTGGGCGAGATGGCTCTGCCCAAACGTCCTATGCATGTTACACACAGTCCAGAGCAGGCTCATCACTCGCCAAATAGGTCGCCAAGAAAGGGCCTGGACAATAGCAGTGGACCATTGGTAATGTTTGAAATGTCGCCTGATATGCACTATCATTCAGCACACAATAACAGTGACAGCAACGGAAGTGATCACAGCAGCAGGCATTCTGGTGCTCCCAGAAACAACCCTTTGCTTATCTATCCCAAGCCGCTGCCTCGTCCAGGTGCACCAACAATTGATCTTCCCAGTTACCATGTCCCGTCGCCTGCGGGTAAGCCGTTTGGTATCAATGGCAAAAATGCAGCTTGTGACAATGGTAGCAGTTCTCAACATACTGCAGCAATTCAAAAGCCACTGCCAACATTCTTTGACTTTACCAGGCGGCCATAAAGCAGAGTGCATGAGAGATTTTTCTATATATGTATGAATTATTTATATTTATAACAAATTGTTGTTACTGTCAAGTATTCCCATGACCAGTTCCTAATATTAAAAGGCAAAAAAGGATGCTATATACTACTGCACTAGAAGAAATGGATATTAATTCAGATAATTTGTTTTTTTTTTACAGAAATAATATAGCGCTAAAATGAAAATGTTACAAAATAAAATGCTTACAAGCTATTGGGAGAACCAATTTGCACCAGCCGTGGCCGAGCAAGACAAATTTTCTTGTTGTCCAAAACCAAGCAAGTAACTGAGTTATTAGCGCTTTGCAACAAGGCATTATTGGTTTGTTCAACAGTGCTAGACTCATTGGCATGCTCAGGAATCGGCGGCAGTGGTATTTGAGGCACAGGGAGTGAGCTGGCCTGGCGCTTTCGATTACAAGCAGGCTGGCTAAAAGACGAGGGCGACTGCGGAGGAGATAATGGCACAAACATCATGTGGCTGCTAGTGTCCAGCTGGCTTAAATCAGCTGGCAAAGATGATGCTGTCATAAGCGTCTGCGAAAAAGAGTTATTTACACTTGAATCCAGCTGTGGTAGTTGCGCTGGAATTTGTGGTGGCGACTGAACTAGACATCTATCTGTAGACATATTGGTGTTGAACTTGTAAAAGTGGCTGGTATTTACAGTGTTGCGCCGACGTTCGGCTCTACGAATGGGAATTGGGCTGACTGTGCTGAAGCTGCTGGAAGTGCTTGACATTGTTGAGGGTACACTGGCATCGCTCTTACGCCGGCGACGAGTATTGCGAGTGACCCATCCTTGATATAGCACAAATTCGCTGTCAATGGGAATGGTGAATTCCTCTGCCGACATGACTAATATAGCCTCCAGTGTAGATGGTTCTAGATAAAAAAGGCTTTGGGTTTCAGGAAATAAGATGTTGAGTGTCGGAAAAATTAGCTATAGAAAAGTGGCCAATTCAATCATTAAATAGCAGAGGTAGTGTATAATTTGTGGGGGAAAGAAGGAAGGTAAACATCAATACCGCAGTAGAAGATTTCTAGAGGAAACAAGGGGGAAAAGACGGCAAGATTAAAGTCTTGGGCCTCTTCCAGTCAAATAAACGTCGGAGCGAATTCCGGCGACGTGAGAGATGGGGGAAATGGGGACTACAGGGGCTGCGCAAAAGGGGCTTTCAACCTCCCCCTCTTTTTACAAATTTTTATGTCCACAAGTAGCAATTTTCCTTTCACCTTTTTATTGGGAGTTTTAAAGGGAATGGTGTCTTCAAACCATGTGCTATGATATGTACTACCTATTCATGATATAGGTCATCTATCCATAAGTTATCATCTGTGATGCATGTTGGTCTTCCCAACAAAATCAAAGCACCAGCGAGTGCAGACTTGTGGCTGCGGCCATTCGGTTTCCTCCAAGTCTTTATTTTAAAGGAAAGGACTATATAGTTTAAAGGCGGTAGAGAGAGAGGGGCATTTTGCAGTCTGCTTCTTTTCCAGCTAGGCCGCATTCCTTGAAAATGTTGAGGACTTGTGGCAAGAAAAGCTTCCCTTACTTCTTTGAAAATGTTCAAAGCAAATATCTGTAGTCTTTCTCCAAGAGTGCAGTCTTGTCGGAATTGAAAGGCAGCGGCAAACCCTCCTCCCAAAGCGTGTATTCATCTTCTTCATTCCTAATTTGGCATTATCGCAGCAGAGAGACTTTATCGCCAGACCACATCTTTTCCTTTTTCGGCGTCTTTGGCTCTCGTGCCATTTGACTGGGCTGCTTTGGCCCGTCTTATTTGCAATCGACGAGCACATGCCTCTTTTTTAATTCCGGAATTGCTTGACTGATATGTAATTATCAATCCTCCTATTCATAAGCAGCAAAAAAAGAACATAATTCCCCCGCTTTTGATGTGTTTATTTTTGCTGACCAAACAATAGATTACTCTACTGCTGTGCTATTATTAATTCATCTACATTCTATGGTCACGCGCTAACGCCTTTATTGCCCAAACTACAAATCATTTTCTTCACCAGGGATGTCAGGGATATAGCCATTTAGCATTTGAGCTAAAGAAGGCTTTTTTTAGCAGCACCCTATTGTTCTTGTCCCCGCTGTATAAAATCTCCACAGTGTTTGTTTGTGCCAGTAACACGTCAAATTCAAATTCAATATAACGCTACTGCGTTCTGGTAAATATTATTGCTTGATTGCTCATACAACTTTAAACTCGTATTTCATTTTGTATGACTTATCGCGCTATGATTATAATCTAAAAATACTAGGATTAGGTATTGCTAATGGTCTCAAATGCTATAAAGTACAGGAACCGACTTGGTTAAAATCACATGTTTGCGATATTGCTTGGTTTTTTTTTTTTTGAGCAAACACAGGTAAATCCTTATACACGCTGGATATCAGTACTATTCAAGAGCTATTGTCACATGTACAATGTTTTCACATGCAATAATCTCAGGCACACCCCTGAGCTTTTTTTTTTCCGTGAGAAAATGCTTTTTTCTTCCATTCAATTACTCTATTTCTCTTATCTCTAGCATAATGCTTCGTGCGCAGCTCATTAACAACTTGCGTCGGTCTACACGCTCATTTAGCACTAGTCTATCTGCAAGCAGTGATGGCACACCAGCAACTGCGTCTTTGGGGTTCCAGCTCACAGAAGACCAAATAAACATCCAAGATACAGCTCGTCAGTTTGCTCGTGATGTTATCATTCCGGCAGCACCTCATCATGACAGGACTGGAGAGTATCCAACGGAGATAATCAAGCAGGCTTGGGAGCTAGGTTTGGTCAATACACATATTCCCTCCAAGTATGGTGGTTTGGGACTAGGGGTATTTGATTCGGCATTGGTATCTGAGCAGCTGGCATATGGCTGCTCGGGGATTCAGACTGCCATTGAAGCTAATGGTCTTGCCGAAGCGCCCGTTATTCTGGCTGCCAACGATGCACAAAAGAAAAAGTATCTTGGACGTATGTCTGAGGAGCCTCTGATGGCAGCATACTGTGTAACTGAGCCTGGAGCCGGGTCTGACGTGGCTGGAGCCAAGACAAATGCTGTCAAAAAGGGCGACAAGTGGATTGTTAATGGTCAAAAGATGTGGATCACGAACGGCGGCAAGGCCAACTGGTACTTTTTGCTGGCAAAGACTGATCCGGCAGCTAATGCAGGCAAAGCCTTTACTGGGTTTATCGTTGATGCCGATAGTCCTGGAATTACTGTTGGACGTAAAGAGTGGAATATGGGCCAGCGTGCATCAGATACCCGTGGCATCACATTTGAAGACGTTGAAGTACCTGACGAAAATCGTTTAGGCGAGGTTGGGCAGGGATTCAAGATTGCCATGGGTGCTTTTGACATTACTCGTCCACTTGTAGCCTCAGGGGCAGTAGGCCTGGCACAGCGCGCTATGGATGAAGCTGCTGCATACTCGGTGCAGCGCAAGACAATGGGCAAACCCATTATCGCGCATCAAGCGGTAGCCTTTATGCTAGCAGATATGGCTATTCAGATTGAAGCATCAAGAATGATGGTATGGCGTGCTGGTTGGCTGCGTGACCAGAACAAGCGCAATACATACTATGCCTCAATTGCTAAAGCACTGGCATCCGAGACTGCGAACAAGTGCGCTTCAGACGCAGTCCAGATATTTGGAGGAAATGGCTTCAACAGTGAGTATCCGGTGGAGAAGCTTATGAGAGATGCCAAGATATTTACTATATATGAGGGCACATCGCAGATTCAGCGTCTAATCATCTCGCGTACCATTGCCGAAGCAGCAATGCAAGACCAGTAGGTTTATTGTATTTCACACATGATTAAAAAAGGAAGTTATTTGTTTGGATTTCTTGTAAATATGCTTGGTAGCCATGAAGAACTATAGTAGCTGAGTAATGCACCGCTTTGTCGTGCATTGGTATCCCGAGGCAGCGGCGGACTGCACTCTGGAGCAGGCTCATTGCCTGAAAAGTTGCTGCCAATAGACATTTGCGAAGACATAGATGCTCGCCGAGACTTTCCTGCGTCGCTCATGTCGCTGATTTCACCCATTGGGCATTTCCCAATCAGCTCATAGACATGTGAGAGTTCGCTTTGTTCAATTGTATCCACATAGCTTTGCAAGTAGCGGTCGCTATGTGCCAATGAATGGTACACTGGCGGTCCTAATATGACGTAAAAGTAAACATGCTGTGGAATGAATGAGAATAAAATCTTTAAAACTCCAGCAGTAGTTTGCTTGTCATCACTAAAATGTACATGCTGAATAGCAACTACAATAATCTCACATACAATGCAAACAGCAGATACTATCAGTATCTTGCGATGCTCATGGAAGCAGCATTCCATGGTGCGTGACTTGAAAAGCAGCACGCATAAAACCAGCGTTTGAATAATCATCAGGGCCATTCCAAAGTAATAAATACCTCCGTTAGCCGCACACACGTTGGTGGTCTCGATATATTCAAACCCACTTGATGATGGCAAAATAAAAGACAACCCGCTATATATAATTGATAGTATGCCCATATATAAAACGGGAACAATAAAGTATATTCCAGTTGCTTGTCGATTCCATATAAATATGCTGATATATGAGTAAACACGTAGCTGAAGCAATGCAGCAAATGCAAGTGCTCCTAATGCCATTCCCAGCCAGCCTACTGTAACTGTGCACACCATCCAATTTTTGCTTGAAGATGAAAAGTTGGCAGCATATGCTGCGCCAATAAAGGTCATTACCATCGAGATAAATGTTAGGTACATATTTATGAGATTGCTAGATTTTAATGGAAGATACTTTCGCTTCCATAAACAATATCCTACGACTACACAGTCCAGAACAATTACTAGGGAACATAGCACAAGCACCGCTATACCTCCTCCTGTGCTACCTCCCGCCATAATTTACGTTTGTATTGTATTTACAGTACGCTTTTTGCTGGTATCTATTATCTATATATGAAGCGGCTGACGATTTTTTGTGTTAGTGTGCAGGTGAATAAAGACACTCGTTAATCGGCTGCTAGAAATAATACTGAAAAAGCGAGAATATATGAAATAGGGTCTAACAGTTTGTTCAATAATTAAGAAAAAAGGAGAGTGACCGGTAAGCATAAGGATGGCAAAATACACACATTTCTTGTGATGGTCTTTTTCCTTTCTTTCTTTCTTTCTTGGCTTTAAAAAAAGCTGTAAAAGAATAAAAAGATTTTTTGGCCTTTAAATAGCTTTTATCATCCCTCCTTTTTAAAAATTTCCTTTTGTTCTTGGTCTAGGCAATTGGCAGAAAATGCTGGCTGGGTTTGACCAATTCCTTTTTAGCTTATGAAGCCAAGGCTTTCTTTTTGATTGTGGCTGCAAGAGGATTAAGATATAAAGGATTTAAATAGTAGCTAGAATATGCATTGCAAGGAAAATTGCTTTATTGTCTGAAGCAAGCTGCCTAAAGTGAAGAAATTAAACACTTGAAATCATTTTGAAGAAGGCGTCAAAATTAGGCTTACGACCAAGGAACTTTTCTAAACTTACATAGCCATCGCGGCTGCCACCAGGCTGTAGAATTTCTCGGCGGAAATCCATTCCAGTCTTGCAGTTGTTTATTCCATCTTTTTTAAAGCGAGAAGCAAACATATCTGCGGCAATGACTTCGCCCCAAAGGTAAGCATAGTAAGTACCAGCATATCCACTCATCAGATGCAACTGAGTAGCTACCTTGAATACCTCAGTGTCGCCCAAATTTGATAGTAAAATGTCCTTTTGCAAGCTGTTGTAAAGCTCAGCTACATTTTGTGAATAATCATGATTGTCATGAATGTACATATCGAAGAGCCCCAAAAATACCTGACCAATTTTTTCAGCTCCTAGTTCACATTTTCGAGAAGCAACCAGATTTTCCATCATTTTCTTTGATATAGGCTGGTTAGTTTGGTAGTGCTTGGCTATTTTTTGCAAGAAGGATGGCTCCCATGCCCAGTTCTCCATCATCTGCGATGGCGCCTCAACATAGTCTGTTTCTTTGCAAGCAGTTCCATGGAACTGGCTCCACTTCGTTTTTGAGCAAATGTTGTGAAACAAGTGGCCGAACTGGTACAAAAGCAGTTTTACGTCGCTGTGGTTTAACAATGTAGGCGAATTTGCTGTGGGATGTGCAAAGTTGGCCACCATTGCAGCAACAGGAAGTACCAAAGTGCCATCTTCACGCCTAAATCCTGGTCGTACTGGCCAAACAGCTGCGCCATTGTATTTACCTGAACGGGTAAACAGGTCCAAGTATGCAAACCCAATTAGCTCATTTTGGCAAACATCCCACACCTTGTACATTAACACGCTATCATGCCACGTTTCAGGAGCCTCTACTTTAACGATTTTAAGGCCCAGCAAATCTGCGTAAAGATCGAGCACACCTTTTAAAACGTTCGATAATGGCAGATATTCTCTGATATCGCTATGGGCAATATTATACTTTGACTGAGTAAGTCTGTTTGCGTAGAAGGAGTAGTCCCAGTCATAGAAGTCACTAAATGGTTTGCCTAGAGCATCCATATGACCAGCCTTCAGTTGCTTCAGACATTCAATTTCGTTGTAAATAACGTCCTGCAGCCGATCACGCAACTCTGTTTCCAGCTTGTAAACGGCAGTAGGCGTTTGAGCTAGCTGTGTAGACAGCATATACTCGGCAAATGTAGAGTAACCAAGCAGAGAGGCCATTCTTTGCCGCTGCTTTATTGCCTCCTGCAACAAATAAATGTTTTCGGAACACATTGTGCCATTAGCAACAAATATTCTTTTGCGCACATCTTCATTAACTGCATAGTTCAAAACATCAGCACAGTCCTGATGCCTTGCTGAAACAGCATACGTTTCGATTCCGTTTTGGTAAATGGGAGTTCGGTCGTAGAAAAACTCTTTTGGAACACCTTCAAGCTCGGCTTTGGTAAAGAATATATGATACTCTTGCTCACTGGAATTAGTGTAAAACTCAAACTCGATCTCATGCATACGTGCGTTAATGGTTGCTAACTGTTTGCTGTCTCGCTCAGACAGCAGTACTCCGCTACGTTCAAACTGCCTCACAAACACTTCAACAAAACGCCTGTCCTCATATTCAAGTGCTTCCATTTCTCCTTTGTTTTCAAATATAGCGCGTACACAATTATACACATCTATCCGACTATCATAACTAATGAAGAAATCCTACAATTTGTATGAATTAGTTGCTGACAATGTTGATATGAAAAAATGCAATGTTTACTTACATTTATTTTTTGACTGGCAGCAGCACAAGCTTGACGAATGGCTTTGTCAGGGCTCACATACTGTAGAAACAGAATGTAATCTGTTGCCATTTTGAAGTTATTTTCTTGATAGGCAATAGGAGAAACCACATTGGAAAATTTTGGGGTTTTTTGCTGCCCAACTTTGTCCAGAACTTGGTTATAATTGGCAATTGCTTGGTCGGTTATATGACTAATGTCATTAGCCGAAAGAGTGCAGTTTAGTATCTGTGAGTTTATATCGTGGTTAACCATGGCTTAAATATAAGATTGAGGTACTTTTTAAAAAGGATTAAAAATTTTTCTGGAAGAAAAAGGAAATACCTTGTTCTTTTTAAACCACGCTCACCTATTCTCCTAGATGCATTTCAAAAAAAAGCACTGCATAAAGTCATGATGGTTGAGATTGCTAAAGTCTGTCTCCTCTCCAGTATTAAATTGATAAGAAAAAATTAATAAAATGGACAGCAAAAAAGACGGGTAGTGAATTTATTTTAAATGTAGAGCCAATGTATAAACCTACAAAGAAGCAGCATAACCCTTTGAGGTTTATAGATGCAAAAAAAATCAATAAACAAAGAGGATGGTTCTGTAGCATCTTTGATGTATGCCAAGCGCAGCAAAATGCAAGTCACCAACCAACCACTCTGCAGTGCTTGAGAGTCACCATGTTCGCTTTTTCTATTCTTTTATATTAATGTACTATTTTTTCTTTTGGATGAAGTAGTTCTTTAGAGAATTTGTTGATCTGTGGAGAAAATAAAAAATTGGCTTGCCGTTTGCGAAAAAGGTGGTAAATATAGCTCCATGTTTTTACTGCGAAAGTGAAAATAATGTGCTATTTCTGACAGCATAATATCTTTCAGACTCAAAAGCCCTCCCGTTTACACCAAGGCCTTTTCCTCTTGATATATTGAACTTTACTCACTATTGATAATAAGCCAAGGAAATGTTTGACTACTCGATGCAACATGCATATATTAATCGATATGGACAAGCAACATCTAAACTACATGCTTTTATGGAATTAATGAAAAAGCGCCGGTTTGACATTTCCATTGGGCTGCAAAGTGCATTGAGCACGGTATATGCGGTTGAACTGGTACTTTATTTCGTGCGTTTGCGGCACTTGGCCAACAAGCATTTGGCTGCTTGGCGAGCAAGTCTTATGCTTATTCTGCTTGTTGTGGATATTGGCCTGATTTGGCTCACGGTGAGAAGCAAACGTAGTGCGCCTGAGCCAATGCAGCATAGAGAGCCTCATCGGTACCATGCTGATACTTTTCATGGGTACGCGCCTCATGAGTCTATTCGGCCAACGTCAGCGCCTTCGAATATGCCTGAGCTTCCTCCATATCCTGTCTCGTTTTCTCATATAGAGACCAACACTCAGCATATGCCGCCAGCTACTCATGATGTCCCACTAAACAATCCTTTCGCATCGCATGAAGATACAAGAGCTCATCTTAACAAGCCCATTACTGGATAATCATTCTTTATAAAAACAGTCTAATAGGAAAAAATTATGTTCGCCAAAAATAACTTTTTTTACAGTATTTTAATAAGGTCCTGGGCGATATGCACTGCGCATTGATGGTGGTTGGCCATTGGAGTATGCAGGATCATAGTTCTTTGAATACCATGGATGATCACCATGCTCGTAACCAGCTCCAGGCACATGAGCAGTGCCATTTGGCTGACCAGAATAGTGGGCATTTCCCATATCTGCTTCAGGAGGCATTTGTGCTCCATACGTCTGGCTTGTTAGCGGCGGTGTTGCAGATTCTGCTGGCCGGTGGTATTCTGCAGTTGTGTGTAGTGGGCGATCATAAGCAGCCATTCCATTACGGCTGGTGTGCGGCGGGCCCATGGAACGAGGTCCCGCGCTGCTTTGTAAGGCTGGCATGTTGTACTGTCCGCCATAGTATCTCTGCTGGGCTTGGGGCGACGGTTCGTTATTCACCGCTGACAAGTGTGGAGCTGCATGCGAACGCTGCGAAGCTGGGGGCTGGCCATGCATGCCTGGGCGACCTGTAATCGCAGGCCCTGGATAGTAAGCCTGTGATTGCTCTGAAGATTTACTATAGCCAACATCTCGAACGCTTTTTTCAATCCTGCTCATCCATGCACGCACCTCAGCTCGATTCTGGTTAACAATCCATTCCAGCCGACGCATCTGAGCTTTAAGACTTTCGTTCTCGCTCTGCAGGGCATTTAGCGCTTTGGATGGTTTGGCTGAAGTTGCTTCTGCTTGCCCAGGCTCTTGTGTGGAGGAGGGAGGAGATGCCGTAATACTGCCATTGGTGCCAGAAGCGTTGCCAAAGATACGACCATTGGCCATCTGCTCTGTCTCGGGATCATTTCCCCGGCGAATACGCTTTAGCGATAAGCCGCTTTGGAGGTCATCAGCAAGGTGTTCTTGCGAACCAATGCTGCTATCCGCTTCGTTCACCTCCCGATCGCGTTTGCGGTCACCGTCAACATCCATAGATGCACTCCTGGGCAAAACTGAATCTACTGCGGGAGACTCGGAAATAGGCGCGGTAGGCTTCATGCGATCAGCATCGCCCTCAGGTAGTTTCTCTTTACGCTGAGACACCCATTCAAGCGCGCTGGTGCATACTCTGTCCATGAAATCAATCTCATCTGCACCCACTGCACTTTTCATTTTCTCGCGGTATGCAGTAAATTCGGGTGTTTTAAACAGCTCGTGCTCAAACAGCTTATTGGTCTTTAGAGCCTCCGATAGCGCAGGAATCTCCATCAAGAAGGCAACGTCCTGTAGCAAGACTACGCGCAACTCACGCAAAACTTGCAGAATTCGACGCGCAACTTGCACGTCTTCGTTGTTGGTGTTTTGCCTAAATGCGTCGATGAGCACTGTTTTGAGCCATGGGAATACTTCCTTGAGTAGGGACTGCGGTGGGGCCACGCTAAACCGCTTGGAAGGCCTTAGGCCCTTGGAAACATCAGCACTATGACCTGCATTGACTCGTGAAATAGCCAGCAGCACATCGGGCAATAGTGCTTTGGCGTCAACTGCATCTACTGCATTCAAACCTTTAATTCCAGAAACGGTTGGCTTGGCGAGGCCGAATGCATCCGCATAAAAAAATCCAATGTCGCTCATAATTTGCGCACCATCGATCCTACACAGGTGACATTTGATACACAGAAAGTCCAAATTTCCATAAAGTTAGTTGCTTTGTCTCTTTAAAAGGCATGCCAATTGTCGTGGCTATCGGGAACGCGTGGGACCAAATGCAGTAATATGAAAATCACTCTGTATGCTTTATGAAATGGTGGATTAAAGCATTCATAAAGGCAGACTGGTTTGCAAATCTGAACATTGTCAACCCACATCATGTGTGCGCTTTAGCAGGGGGAAATCCACTTGCTGCTTTGCAGAAACGCAAACAAAAAGAGGATTCCGTGGCTTAAAAATCTACATAGAATGGAGCTCCCATATAGAGGATTTGCAGCCACATGTGCAATTGCCGACCCCTTGTCCCGCTGTACAAAAGTGAAGCAAATTTTGCAAATCCCGCATATATGCCTGCTTAAGGAAACAAGTAATCGGGAATAACTAAGAAAAATATACTGTCTGTTTGGAAAAAGGGCATTTTTGTACTCAAAGAACAGTGGAATTAAGAGAATATGCAAATCAAATAGGGCTTGTAAAGAGTATTGTTGATCAGTGTAACAAAACCCAATTTGTCAATCAAAGCTCTGCACATTTAAAAAATACAACATGCAAGTATAAAGTCGGACATCATACATTGAAAATCACAATACATGGAATAAAAAATATATGAAAATGTCGATGCTGACCACAATAGTCATTTTTAGAACTTCAAAACCAGATTCAGACGAGAGAAGGGAAAAATGATTTGCATTTGTTTCGACTGCAGTACTATATATAGTGATTTTCTGCAAAAAGAGGGAGATAATACTTACTTGTCATTGGATATTTCTGACAAAACTCCAGAAACAGACTGATGGAAATCAGTATCGGATTTGACGATAACTTCGGGGAACAGCTGCTGCTTCTGCCACTCGGTGGTACTAAAGTCGGGCGTAGCCTCGTTGGCAACATGCCATCTTGTGAAAAGACACATTGACAAAGAGCCCCAGGCGCACAGCAGTGGGTTTACATGTCGAAGCGCAACCGCCTACAAAAAGATATTTTTTTTAGTCCATATACACCACTAATTATTAAAAGCACCGCATGGGACAATCACATGGTTGTAAATCCATATCTCTCATATCTGCGCTATAATGCAGGATATAATTTTCATTTACCTTTCCTTGTTTGGCAGCTGGCATGCTAGCCTTGTCAGTAGAGCGAAGAGTTACCGAAATGGCCATAGGAGATTCGTTGACAGTAGTGCCGTTCTCATCGGCCATTTTAGAATATCCACTCTTGTCTTCCAAGAACATATCATCATCCATCGACAGATCGGCAAGCGTCAATGTGCTGCGAGCACTAGCAGGGATCCACATGGCTAATCCAAACATACAGTGTGCCAAAAGCTGCGTTTGAGAGGTTTCTTGTGTGTTAAGAAGCTTAATGGCCAATGCCAAGGCCTCGTGTGAATTGAGCAAGTGGCCCTCTGGAGCATCCAAGCTGGCATTTGCCGCCTCGCCCTCCCACTCGGGCACCTTGACAGGAACTCTGCCTGAACGAACATGTTTCTTCTGCGCAACGACTTTGGGCGAGCCGGGCATTGATGCAAATGCGACATCCAAATGAGACGAAGCACCCGCAGATGTTGCTCGCGAAGATTGCGTTGTATCTGGTCGGTTACCATTGGCCATAGTAGCACCATTCAGTCTGTCGCTGGTCACATCGGGCTGCTGGCTGGAAACACGCTCAATCAGCATATTCGAATCCTTGACTGGAGCTAGTGACTGCGAAACTGAAGAGACGCTAGGACGTCTCTGATACTCGTCTGAGATTTTAGGACTAGACATCATTGATGATGGGGGTAGCATGCGCGGAGGTGATGGCTTTTGTGAATGTTGTGGTGGCATATCCTTTGCATACCCAGCGTTGCCTTTGGCATAGGGATGCGGCCCACCGCCTGGAATAGGACGCGATTCATACCCTGGGCCAGGCATATACGGGTGGCGCGGAATTTGCTGTGGATATCCCATATATGCCGGATCAGGATGATGCCGCGGACGGCCAGGCATAGCGGCAATTCCTGAGTTGGCTGGCGCCGGTGCAGCCGGATGAATGTGCGCTCCGTTGGGCATAATGTGTGGATGCCGCATCTCCATCCCCTGGCCATGAGATGGGCTGCCATTAGGCATATATCCGCCATGCGCTGCTGGACCAGACATATGCGACCGAGGATCCATTGTGCTTTGTGGAGGCGTAGCCATTCTATGTGATTTGTAAATGGGCTCTGTGCGACGAGCATGGCGAGGCCGTGGATAGCGCGAAACAATTTCCTGCCACTTGTCGGCAAACAAGGGATCAATGCGGGGGTCGTGTGCTCTGTCGTTGTGTTTGTTCTGAATGCGCCAATAGCACATTACTCCCTGAAGCTGGTTGCGAAGCACTTGCTGGACATGTGTAGCGCCCTGGCGAATGCGCTCGGCAGCGCCGGAGCTCACCAGCCATTCGGCATAGTCGGCCAAACGCTGGGCGTTGATGCGGTCATCGCCATTGCAGTAGGTATTGCAATAGTGCATCCATAGAGCTATCCGTGATGAATAGCAGCTCTTTGTGCTGGGAGCAACTTCGTCACTTAATTCAAGCACATCTTTAGCCTTTTGAAGCTCTACAATTGAGAATGTTGGAAATAATAGATCGATTAGCAGCTGGAGTTTTTAGGGAAATCGTGTTTTGGTGAGAAGCGATAGTGTGGGAAAGTACCAAAAGAACAAGCAGGCAATGCTTCCAACGCAGTAATGAAACACAGGCACATAACAAATAAATAAAACAATGAGGCGTTTAGGTGGATACAAAAAAGTTAAAGAAACGCAATCACTAAAAGTTATTTTTTGACTGGACATAATGATAGATAGAGCCACTAAGCCACAGCTCGCACCGCAATGTGCTATTCCCAGGAGTACCAAAATAAGTGGCTATAGTACGCTGGGAATTTCAAGCGTTGATATGCTGGCAATGGGTTCAGCTGGGCAGCGCACAAGAACAAGAGGAGGAGGGATAATAGGGGGAGGTCAACCAATGCCACGTATGTTGTGCTTGGTCATTATTTGATGCATGTATAATGCATGCTCAATATAGCAATGTCAGAATAAAAGACGCCAAGGTTTGTTTTCTTGCATATAGAACAAGCTGGCCGCAAACATTAGGAATTCCACTATAATTGTGTGCTTTCTGGCAGACATCAGGGGTATATGCAGACATACACAAAGCATACTGTAGCAGTGACAACGTTTATATTAAAAACACCAGGACAGATGGGGTTTAATATGCGCTAGTCACTAATATGACATACATTGGAAAAGCGAGAAAAATGCTTTATATGCATAAAAAAGAGAGGATGTTTCCTTTTGGCGAAATAAGAATGAAATACAAAGGGGGGGAGAGTAGGGAAGGGATTTATATGTCGAGACTAAAAGACGCTTTTAGTTTGCTTTGAAAACTACAGCCTTGGCAGTATTTCAAAAAAAAAAAAAAAGAAAGAAAGAAATTTGTAGCGCTCCTCCCATGGTAAGAAATGAAACACAAATTAAAGCATGTACCAACTGGAAAGTACAAATTTGATGCACACTCAGCAAGAGAGAAAAAGAGAGGCGCCATATATGGGGCATGCATGAGCAGAGCCAATAGCGTCAAACAATAGGAAAAGAATGGAATAATGCCAGAGTTGTAGAAAATAAAGGGGCGATTACGATAGTGCTAGGTCGTGGAAGGTATCAGGGGAGGGCAATAGAGGTACTATGCTTTTTTGGTGTCTTTGCTGGTGAGCGCCGTGCATATATTTTGTATGTGCATGTGAGTATATAGCCACGCTCATGGAGCTCTAATAGCTCGTCCCCCTTTTTCATTGCCATTCTTCCCTCAAGCATGAAACAATCTAGAGAGGGAAGCAGATGTGCTTTTTTTTTTTAAAAAAAAAAAAAAGAAAGCGATACGTTACCTTTATCGGTATATGATAGCATTACAGTGGAGCTACTTGCACTAGCTGGCAAGTGGTTGTATATGTATGTTTCGACTGGAAAGCACCGCTCTGATTGTTTAATCGGTACAAAACTATGGTAGTAAGACGCTACTGTGTATTTCCAAGCTTCGACAAACGATATAAGGACTTTGGTTGTTTAAATTGATAAGGACAAATAAGGTTAAAATAAAACTATTCACTGTCAGATACTAGCAAATATATAAAAAAAGAAACGACTTGAAAATTGAAGGCAAGAGAAAAAGTGGAGGGGAAAAGGAAGAAAAAAAGTATGAAAACCCAAATTCTTTATAAACAAAAATCTTGCTAGAGGAAAAAAACGATATATGCTTTCAACAATTTTTCAATGAAAAAGTATTAAAAAGAAGGCAAATATTCAAAGTCTCTTGAAGTTGCAAGATGGTGTGGGGGGAGGAAGGAAATGTAAAAGAAAGATGTAAAAGAAAATGTTTTTTTTTCAAAGGCAAGCTCCAAAAAGGAATAAGCAGCTTTTTAAAAAATATTTAGGGAAAGAAAGAATAAGGATATGAATCAGTTTAAAAGGGTTCAACCATTTTAGTTTCTTTCTCCCGCCTGCCCCCGCTTTGTATTGAAATGGCATGAACTTACTTGGTATAGCCCGAAGAAAAAGCAAGCTTTTCCCTCTGTGCAGGAAGAAAATACGATATTTTCTAGTTTTGCGCTGGAAGAAAAACCCGAAGGGCGATCTCAACTTTTTAAGACAGCATACAGCCAAAAAATGATTTGGGGGAGGGGATATTCTACCCTGCAAAAGCCCCCCTGGGTACAAGCACGCACTAAAAGACAGACAAAAAACCCACCCCCCTTCCCGCTGTGCTCTCTTTCATCCTTTTGCTTTTGAAGTCACTCCAAGACTTTAGTATTCCGCTGGTGACTTTATGACAAGAGCTGCGCTCAGTGTCCTTTATATGGCATTGGATATGCACTTTAACTAAATAGAACAATCCAGCGAATAATCCATACGCTATAGATGTAGGCAGCATATATAAGGTAAAGGGGTTTTGTTTTGCTCAGTTTGTGCAAGATTAAATGCTCCCACCCTTTTTTTTAGTAAGGCGCGTATGGGAAGGTATTGATTTTATTCATGTTCTTTTACACTCTTATTATATTTGTATGGGGGGTGTGTTTGGAGACTTGGAGTTTTTTTTTCCATTCTTTGAAAAATTATGTACACGGAGAACGGTAAAGTCATGGCAATTAAATCAAGAGGATTATTTTTGTTTGCTACCACACTGGGGCATAAAAAATAGACAGATGATGTACTAGTCAGGCTGCAAGATGGATGGTTTTAGGATATGAAGAATATGCGTTTGTTTTGGCAAATGCATATTCTTCAAAATCGATGTCGGATATGGAGAAAATCACAGACATTTTATTTAATTGAGTGGGAAAAAACAAACTTGTATTTTTATTTTCCCTTTCACAATTGGAGGATAAACCATGCTTCAATGCTCAACAAAATGCAAGTGCTGGCCACGCATTTAGTAAAAAATGCTGACATGTATAACTAAACCTACATGTTGAAAAGATTAAACCTTTACAGTGCATATGGACGAGCCCGGCTTCTGGGCATTACTGCTTGGCAGTTCCGTGCAGATAGCTGTTTGGTGGATATGCGCCGTTGGGTGGCTGCGGGCCATCAGGCGCATACGGGCCATTAGGGGCATAGGAGCCATCAGGGGCATAGGTGGGAGGCGGGTGCTGGTAGTACTGCTGCGGCCCCGGCTGCTGAATAACAATGGTGCTGCGGCCAAACCCGCCCCAGCCAGACTGCGTGCCTGCCACAATAAGCTCTGGCGGAGTGTTTGGGTCCTTGAGCCATTTGATTGTGCTCACGGTACGCCAGATAGTATACGCAGCACATATCGCGTTGAGAGCCAGCAGCGCTACAAGCAGCCAGATATACCACTTGTACCAGTTGTTGTCGTATCTGGAGTCGTACGCATCCTGCGCGCGTTTGGTATACACAATAAGCAGAGCCGCCATCAGCACTGTAAAGGCCACTTCGATGCCGCCATATATTATTCCTTGGCGCTTTACTGACTTTAAGCGCTGGCGCCGGGCCTCTTCGACTACATGCTCGGGGTAAGTTGGCTGTTGCGGAGGATACATTTCTCGGCGTTAAGGTCTTTTCTTTTTGCGAATCGTAAAAGGGCAATTATAATAATTTAAGACAAGGAAAAGCAAGAAAAAAAAGTTCTATTTTTAAGTGCGCAGAGAAAAAAATCACAACAACTTGACAAAGAAAAAAGCCCCTCCTTCAAGCGTAGAAGCTTCTAGCCAAGAATATTTATGATGAGTTGAGGCCTGCTGATTGGCCCAAAGTTTTGCACATATGAGGAATAATAAAAAGTTACATGCGCAGCAAGAGAACAAGCAGAGCGGTATAAGCGGAGATGCAGATTGCAGAGGTTAAAACCACGGTGCTTCCGCTGGTGACGAAAACGGGGCTCTGGGCATGAGAATCTTTGCTGAGCAGCCGGTGCCGCCGAACCAGGCCAATGCCCAGAAAGCTCAGCCCCAGTGCCAGAAACACCACGCCTACCGGGAAAAACGCCAGCCCAAATACTCGCAGAATCACCAGCGACGCGCCAAATAGCCCCACCGATGTGCGCCAATAGGCACCGTCGAATGTCCGCTCACGCGCCCGCACTTCTAGCAGCTCCGCTGCCGTCCACGTCTGCTCGCTCTCGTCCAGCTGCTCGCGGCGCATTTCACCCTTACTGCCTCTGCAAGGGCTGGGTGGCTCATCGGCAGTAGCTGGCATGGGCTGCGATGCGCGCATATGCAAGCGGTCGCTTTCGCTACTGCTATATCGGCTATTCGCACTTATCATAGTTCTAGAGCTAATAAGAAGATAAAGAAAGCGAAGGAGATAAATTGAATAAAGCGCCACCAATTAAAAATATATATTTTTTACATGGGAAAATAAAAACTACAGCTATGCAAAAATGAATTGTTCTAAAGGAAACTATCTGAGTCTCGGTGACGATAGCTGGCGCGCGGCGGACGACGAGGGGTGCTGCTGGCAAAGTGCATTTGGCGTGGGCTGATGCTGGGACTTGATGGGCTGGACAAGCTTGATTCTCGCTGCCGAGCCTGCATTTCCCGCCATGCTCGTGAATTCCTGCCTTCAGCAGACAGCCATGGCTGCTGCGCTGGCTGGTGCACCTGCACCCGGCTTTCGTTGCCCCGGCTGCCGCCACAAAGCCTCTTCAAGCGGGCCCATCCCGACTCTGTCTCCCCGTGCGCCTGTGGATGCAGCACCGCCGAGTCGGAGGTTCCCGGATCCCGGATCCACGTGAGCCGAGTGCGAAAGTGGTAAAATGTCACAAAAACCGCCAATGCCATGACTACCAAAAGCACCGAAAGCAGAATCATCACCCAGCTGGACGTCCACCGCGCATACGCGTTGTCGTTTTTGTTGCGCAGCCGGAAGCTGTGCAGAATCAGAAGCGCCAGCAGCGCCAGCAGCAAGACCACCTCTATGGTTATCCATATCAGCCGTCGTCGCAGCATTCGCCTCAGTGCTTGCTCCTTGACCGTCGATAGCAGGGCTGCGCCAGGCATTATTTGTGGAGGTGCTTCAGCATGTGAAGTACTTCGATGCCGGGATTTTCTGCTGTTTGACTCTTTCATTGCTAAAACAGCGTATATCAGATTATTTTGTAGGCCAACCTAGCTGCTTCTCTATGGAAAAATGCCAAAATATTGATAACAAGTAAAAAAAATGGCTTGTAGGCTAGGAGTTTTTTTTAGAAGGCCAAAGCTGTAAAAAGGGAACTATACACACATATAGAAAGAACAAAAAAAGAAAAGGGTATGTTATTTAAATTATACAAAGAAAAACAAGAGGCGTTTGCCCAAGCTTTAGCCTGCAAAAGGAACAATTGAAAAATATTCTCTGCTGATAGAAGATGGAAGGAAATATGCAAAGCTTAAGATGACCAAGACAAAAAATGATTCTCCGTTTGCATGTCTTCTTTTTTTGGGGGGGAGGAGAGGGTGATATTTGTTGCCTCGCATGACCCGGTTCTTTTTCTTCCTGTCCAAATCGCCCTTTTTTAGCAGAGTTTTGGAGTCCCATCTCCTGGGCAAACTAGGCGTGGCTACATTCCAATAGATGCTTTACTTGGCCCCCTTTAGTTATTGCGGTGCAGCTTTTTTTCACTGTATTGATGGTGGCGCTCACTATATGCGTGCTTTGCACAATATTGCCAACGTGTGAAAGCATTAGCTGCAAGACGTCTGCTCGCTTTGTTTCTGCCATTGTACCATGCACTTGCTAATTACCCTTTTCCCTTGGCATTCTGCATATTTTGGAGGCCACTGTGTCTAATTGCATCACTCTCCTCCCTCCATCTCCTACATACCAAGCCAAGCATTAGCATCTCTCAGCATGAACAGGAAACATACCTATCCCAAAGCGACTCAGCTCGGCTCAATCCAGATCCCATTGCTTTTCCAGCAACAATCCGCTTATATTCCAATGGACAATAAATACTCCAAACAATGCGATTTTTCCAGCCATCAACAAGCCTCGTTTAATCAACGATAATGCTGTATTGGTTTTACAGTGGTTTTACCGAACTAAAATAATGCCATAGCATTTTTATTACTTGCTTATTATTAAATCGCGCAATTATAAAAAGCGTATTCTTGTCTCGTATCCATTCAAGCTAACACCATTTTTTTTATGCCACACGAGATCAAAGTGGGGAGACTTTACATTTGCCAGACAAAATAACAAGCAATGCTATTCATTTATTTCTTGTTCATTCACTTTTTCCATTCTGGTTGATGCATATAAAAATGAAAGGCATCTTCCATACCATGGAATCGATCTCTACAAAAATCTTATTACTGCTATGATCTCTCCACCTTTGTGCCCACTAGAATACCAGCGCTACTCCAGCTCCTCAGAAAAACACCCATCATACGAACACGCCCAGCACGGCACATTAATATCCAGCACACTATGCCATTCTATCGATCTTTCCTCAGACTCCGACTTAAAACCTCCTGCCTCCCACGATGGAGACATGGGCCGCCGCCAGCTCATCCAGCTGCACCACTTTAAACAGGTCTTATGGCTAATCATGCTCTGCTCCACGGTCTGCTGGCTCTCTCTGACCACCACATTCTCGCTCCTTATCATCCGCGAAACCGTAATGCTCCCCTCAGCAAACTCTGCCTACGTCATCCGGTATGCCGTTGTATTGATCATTCTGTTTGCTGCCTGGGGGTTCTCTGCTGCTGCATGCATGTGGCGGTACAATCGGTACCGATTCGCAATCAGCTCTCAGCTCGCTGCTATCGACTGGATGACCGTTGGCTCTCCATCTATCCGCACTTCTAGCGACACAGTTGTTTCCAAATAAAAAAATTGCAAAAAAGGAAGATGCTCTCTACAGGGGTCGAACCTGTGACCTACGCGTTATTAGCACGTCGCTCTAACCGACTGAGCTAAGAGAGCCGAGCGAACCGAAAAATCTGGATCTAAATTCAACTCTCCTCGTTATTTGGGGTTTTAAATATTAGTATATAAATATAATGACCAGCTAAGAACAGTAATTAGAGTGTGATTATGTTGCCAGACGAAAGAGGAAACAGAATTTAGTTGCTTTGACCCATCATCATTGGCGGAGAGGGACTGAAAAGGGGGAGAGGATTACTGTGGAATAAACCATTGTAATTTCTTGTTTCTAATTATTATTCTATTAAAGAGGGTAAAAAATGGTAGAGTGTCCAGTATGCAACGTAGAGTTGTTGGAAATAAATGCGGATCAGCTAGAAGAGCATGTGAACGGCTGCTTAGACAAGTCGATTTTGGAGGAAAAGAGGCAGATGCAACATGCCAAACGGGTAACCAGCAGCATGCAGTTTATAAGCAAACAGGAGACAAATATGGAGGATAACATGGCGGTTGGCGGAGCCAAAGCAATGCTTGAGGAGATTGAGCAGTCGGAATTTCATATGGCGGGTGTGCCCAAATATGATGTGCCTGCGACTGAGCAGTACGCATTGCAAACTAGCTATGGTAGCAAACACCCATTACCCAGTTATAAGAAAATGCCGTTTACGACGTTTACAGTAGATGCATTCAAATACGGGAAGCTTGATTTTTGCACAGGATACTTTTTGACACACTTTCACTCCGACCATTATGGCGGACTATCCAAGGGATTCACCGGTCATATATACTGTAGCCGCATAACAGCCAACTGTGTGCAAAACAAGATAGGCGTTGATCCTTGCCTTATTCATGCCTTGCCAATGAATAGGCGGTGTAATGTGCAAGGTGTGTTTGTAACATTTATTGATGCAAATCATTGTCCAGGTGCAGTAATAATTGTGTTTGAGATTCCACAAGCAAATGGTCGGATGGTTCGGATAGTGCATACTGGAGATTTCCGCGCATCTCACGACCATGTCAAGCAGATTATGCACATATTAGCAGTCAAGCATACCGAAACGGTATATCCAGCTATGATACTAAGCAGCAATGATCCAGTGCCGCATGGGTCTCCACTCATAGACTATATGTACCTTGACACAACGTACCTGCAGCCCACATATGCTTTTCCAAGTCAATCTCAAGTGATACAAGCAGTAGTCGACTTTTGTTTCAAAGTGAACAGCGACAAAGCCTACTTGCCTAGTTTTCTACAGCAATCTAAAGCAGGTAAGGAGCAGCAAAAAAAGCCCACATTACAGCTTACAAACTGGTTTAAAGTTACAAGCAAAGCAGCACCAGCACGTACGAGTAAGCGGCGAGTGCTATTTGTGGTTGGATCATATACAATTGGTAAAGAGCGGCTATTTATTGAGATCGCACAGCGGCTGAGAGCACGTATTTATGTGACAGCAGCCAAGCGACGGATGCTCGAATGTTTAGGCAGCCATAGCTTGCTGCAAATGCTGACAGATAGCATGAGTGCTCAGGTTCATGTGGTAGAGATGAGCCGGGTCAATATGCGTGGTCTAACTGAGCACCTGGCAATGGCCCAAAAGCATGCACCATTCAGCAGCATTGTTGCTTTCCGGCCAACTGGATGGTCGCATGCTCCAGGAGCGCTATACCAGCAGCAGCCGCGGGGACCAGATCCACCAGATCCAGCAGTACTGCAGCGGCTGGTACAAAATTACAAGGATCCAGCACAGCTGGCCCAGCGCTTGGCCCAGGCCTTGCTTTTGCAGAGCGATAGTCAGTTTACAATTAACTGCTTGCAACCTCGAGGAGCTTCAGCATCAGTAACGATATTCCCTGTGCCATATTCAGAACACTCATCATTTGCAGAGCTGGGACGGTTTGTGTGCTCGTTCAAGACTGAACATGTGGTACCTACTGTTTCCTGTGACGCAGCTAATGCGCGATGGCTGCAGCACTGGCAGAATGCCAATGCACTGTTTGCACAGGCTGCAACTTCTCTGGTCTCACCAGATCTACATACAACGCTTGGCTTAAGTTTATAGCAATGCAAAATAAAAAAATGCTTTAATCTTGCTCTTCTCGAACAGACGACAGAGTGCTGGGCGCTGCCAGCTCCCGGCTGGCCGATGCAAACATCTGGTCAATCAGCTCCGATGCATCAGCACGTATCATCACACTGCCACGGGCGCCTGTGGTCTGCGGTGGCGTTTGCGGCGATGTCTGTGGCGAGTAGGCTGGAACCGGCGTCAGCTCCTGAATAGCCGAGCCTGGCGGTGCCAGTACATCAGCCAAAGATGGACGTCGCCCCGTAACAGCGGCAGGGTCGGCAGAAAACGACCGCATTTTGGGTGGGTGCATTCCAGTTGATGATGCAGGGCTATAAGGCACATGCAGGCGATGCGCACCCCATTCGGCGATTCCGCCGGTGCCCGTGTATCTGTTGATCTGCAGCTTGGCAGGTCGTGCTGCTCGTGTGCCGGCACTATCGGTAGCCGTCATTGGACTCTCGTCAGACGATGAAAACAGTTCATCGTCGGCAATGCGGTGCAATCCGTCGACAGCTGCAATGCTGCCGTTTCTGGTTTCGCCGGCATCGCTGCCGGTAGACGCATCGCTGAACTCGTCAGCCTCCCACGGGCACACGTCTGCCTTCTGCAGAGCCTCGTCCCGTTGCCGCCGTTTGCGATCACGCAGGCGCTCTTCTTCTTTACGCTCAAGATCAGGCTGGACCTGCAGTTCGCCAATCACAGCCTTGAGCTGTTTAAGCAGCACAATCATCTCGCTGCGCACGTCCAGCTGCACAAACCATGACTGCGGTGCCAGTGCTGTTGCATTTAGTACATCTCCTGCGGGCTGCGTGATCTCCACCACCCAGTTGCGATTGTGGAACGAATCATTTACACACACAATCGTCTGCGTGCTCAGCCGCACCATTGTCAGCGCTGTCGCCGCTGGAGAGCTGCTCTTGAACAGGTATAGCACATTGCCCGCAAAGATCATAAACCGCCGGTGCCACTGCTTGCGGCGCCACAGCGACGGCTTCGGTATCTCCACTGTCGTGTGCAACTGCACCCACAGCGCCAGCCGCCCCGCTGGCGTAATGTCCCGTACCGTCACTGCTGGCGCGTTCAGCATCGGCGACCCGCTGCCTTTTGTCCGCGAGATAATTGACGCTGCCCGTGCCGATTCTAGCCCTGTGCCGTTCGCCGACTGGCTGCGGCTGTCGCTGCTATCGTGACTATATATCGATCCGCTGTGTGTGCTTCCTGCACTGGGTACTGCCATATTCGGCGACCGACCTGTCTCTGCTACTGGTGAGCCAAACAAGCTGGGAAACTGCGATGCCATCAGCGCTTCTCCCACCATTATGCGTCGCCGTGACTCTGTCGACCCGCCTGACATCACCGACAAGTGCGACGACGACCGCGACCGGATGGGCTCGTTGTCCTTGCCACGCTCCCCCACGACCGGACTTTCTGCAACTGGCGTCAGCCGTGCCGCGTGCAGCGAGTGCGCGCTTTGGTCGTCATGAGCCGGTAGCGGCGGCATGTTGTCGGATGTCAGCGGCATTGCCACCAGCGAATGGACTGATGCTGCCGCTGACTTTGCGATGCTGCCACCAAAAGAACTCTGCCGTCCATGACCGTGGCTGCCAGGCCCGGCCTTAGTGCTTTCCAAAGCCGCTGGCTGCAACCGCGAGATACATGTCGCCAGGCGTTCAATATGGCCATTTAAGTCGACGTACGGCGTTGTGCCTCCCAAAGTGCTGCTAACAATGTCGCTGGAAATCACCGATGCGCGCGACCGCATGCTGCGCTTGTCGTCGGCGCCACCGCCGGAAACGGACTCTTGCCCTGCTGACATCATCGACAGACGCTGCTTGCGCCGTGCTGGTTTGGCTGCGCCTGGAGAAGCAGCTGATCCACCTGCGGTGGCGCTTGCTGCTGTCGGCAGAGACCCTGCGCCACCCTTGGCCTGTCTGTACACATGCGTGCGGTTTGGGATCTGACGCCGCGCAACAATTCCCGCCAGTGCACTTTCCAATTCACTCAGCCCCTCCACCGCCGGCGCCAGCACCAGCGGCGTTTCCGCCGCCCACCGATTTTCCTCTTTGGCTCTGCTATTGCTGAGTGCATCTGTCCTCCCTGCTAGCCGTCGCAGCTGCTCTACTGCTGCCTCGCGCGTGTATGGCCCGTCTGTGAGCGCTGATGGATGATTGAGCAGACAATAATTGTCGTCGTATGATACCAAATGTGCTGCCTGCGGGCGTTCCTGATGCTGACGTTTCTCATCTTTGGTATCTGCGCGTTTGTCATTGCTACTCCCAGTACATTGCGTGTCTTTTGCTTCTACTAGTTTTTGCAACTGCACCTGGTGCTGCTGCGAATCCCACGACAGCCTTACTTGCTGCTCGGTAGCCCCAGCAGATTTTGATATAAATGCGCCTTTATCTGCAAGATTAAGCCCCGTTGGCGGCGTTAAAAACGTGTTACGCGGTGTCGGCATTGTGCTAAGCGAGCCTAGGCTTTCTGCGAGTTTGGCCTTTGCTGTGGTCGAAATGCCTCCTGACGTGTCAACCGTACTGACTATGCTGGTGCCACTACTAGTGCTCACTGGCCGCGAGCTATCTTGCTGCTGCTTGTTCGTATCTGCAGTTTCCTTTGCTGCTACGGCCAATGTTGTCATTCCGCTTTATTTTCTGCTCCTATTATGCAGGCCTCACTTTCGCTCTTGTTATCAATGTAGCTAGTGGTATATGGGTAGAATGTTCGATGTATGTTATCGGGCCACTCTGCCGTGAATGAGCTTTAGCAGGTCTGTGCTGATATCTAAAAAAGAGTTTTGAATAACCAAGCGCGCAAATAAATAATTTAGTTTAACAGTACAGGTCTGCAGAGATAGAGAGAAAGGGAGTGAGAAAGTTAAAGACCAAGCACTTTTGAGCCAGCCATTCAGAATTGGGCTGGAATGGTTTCTTTTTTTGGGGAGCAGGGTTTCGGCTGCACGGTGCAAATTATCAGGATCTACATCCAATATCACACTGGCAAAAAGGGGAATGAGAAACAGCATAATCGTGCTTATATATGAGGGAAGGTCGTTTTGGCGCTACTAATAAGAACCTAAACACACACCATGCCACAAGTAGTGTGCAAGCATTATCATTTTTGGCAGCAGGCTGAGGAAAACAAAAAATACCCATGACACTATGCATAAGTCTGATGCAAGATAGCACTCCCACAAAACTGCTCATCAACAGTGCATACCCACGGCCAGGATCAAACAGAGTTTGATGGGCTTTTGATGCTCAACACACAACGTGGTCAATCGTGTATAGTGCTGGCAGCTTCCATCTTTACAGCGTGATCGGCCGGTAACAAGTTTGTTTTTTTTTTGGCCGGAAAAGAACTTGGCAACAGCAAATGGCAGGAAAGCATGCTGTGAAACGTATTGGATTGGCCAGCAATGCTAGAATTCAGAAAAGAGAAAAATGTGCTGCTGGCTGGCTATCACAATGAAAGGGAGGCGTATTGCAGGCTAAATGAGCTCTTTTACGCTAGGCTTACCTTTGGGCTGGCAAAATAGAAATGGCGTCGCTATGCTATTCAAAAACAGCACACTGAAAAATAAATAAACAAGCAGAATGGAATATAAACAATCAAGTGATAACACGAGCAAGTAGGGCGACAAAGTAACAAGCCCGGACGCTGAGGCGTAACACAAAACCTACAAATAACAATAAATAAAAATGTCGAAAAGAAGGGAAAAACTGCCACAGAATGGTTGTTTGGAAAAGCTGAAGCGATGTTTTGGCAGGCTAAATGCAAAACTATATGGCAAAAAAATAAACGAGTTTGGATGAAAGGGGGACCCAATTTTTCCTTGTGGAAGATCCGCTGCAAAATAGCGAACTCAAAGATCTGTATGGCCCGAGACGGCTGGACAGACAAAATGCGAGAAAGCGATCGGCAGCTGACGCAGGCAATTTCGCTTGCCGCTGCAACAAGTGCCAGTCCAAAACACTAGATGCAGATCTACGAAAAGCACACACACCAATAATGCGTTTTTGCTTGTGGAAATACACGCGGAGCGCCAAACAAAAAAATCCACTGCGTCACTTTTTTCTGGAAAAATGTGTGCTGAGACGAAGATAAAAAGGAGAAAATGCAGCAGGCAAATGTATGTTGAAACAAAAGGTGTGTCGTTTATCGCTTTCGTTAAAGCGATATATGTAATTTGCTACTGGTCCAAATCATACAATAATCATGCAAATACAAGCCCCAGCCATAAGCTTCAATTTACTTTGGACGATAAATCAAGCAAAGCGGCTGGTGCTCAATGCTCACGCTTGTTTAAGCCTATATGTGCGCACAGAGATGATGCTGGCATGCACATGCAGCTGAACTCATGGCCACGCAAGTCAATCCATTCATAACACGTGAAACAGTGGATTGCAAAGGTGAAAAGTGCCGTTATCTGCACAATATAAAACACAATTTACCTTCAATTGCTGTTTTTGACTAAGCGAAATGGCTTAGCAGTGCGCCTGAGAGAGGAAAAATAAATTCCCTCTTGTTGTAGCAAATACGCGATGAGTGAAGGTGCCGAGATTTATATACTTAACAGTATCTATAAGCGCGCCAAAAAAAACTGTAAAGAGGAAAAAGAAGAGATTAAATAGGCTTTTGAGCGCAAAACTTTTCTTTATGCTAGCACACATTCAAGACATGCGGCGTTGGTGCGCATAAAAAGATAAGCGAATGCGCCATGTTCAAAATAAAAAAGAGATAAAGTTGCAAAAAATAACACCGATTAATAACTGTTTTGCTTACAAAACATGCACACAAGGGGCTTTGTGGGTATTTATTGCGAATATGCGGTTTCAATTACGAATTCTTCTTTGATTTATCCCTCCAAAGAGCGCATCAATGCAACTTATTTGCCAGAAACAGCTTCAATGCAATTTTGGGTTCTGGTTGAAGAGTTTTGGAGCCTGTTACACACATAATCGGTCTATTGCCAATCATCTTTGACACGATCTCTTGCAACGCCCTGCAGATGTTTCCAGTAATATGAGTGATCTTAGAGAATTGTCTTTATTCACCAGAGCTATCCCAGCTTTACCTTTTTCTGCCAAAAAACTTTTATGCTGCGTGATATAAAATCTGCAACTCAATTAACAAGCATATTAAACTTATTCTGCAATAGCAGAAAGATTTTCCTTTGAACACATTGTATTATTCCTCTCTATTGAGCTATTGTATTTAAAGATACGTGCTAAATCTCGCCTTCTTCCAGCGTCTCATTATTGCTGTCAAGCGCAACAGCATCTGCTACATCCATCTTCACTGGATTCTCGTCTACAATACTGCCAGTTGTGTTTTTAGTATCGTCATCTCGAGCTGTTTTTTCAGGCTGTCGCTTTTTCTTTTCTTCTGCCACTGCCCGCTGCTTGGCTTCCTCAAGCCTTCGTTCTGCACATGTGCACACTGGCTTGAGCAAATTGTCCAGCTTGCTTTCTTTATCCTGGCTATTTCCTTTGATGCCATTGGCATCCTGTATAGCTTTCAAATCCCCATCCAAAGTGCTGGGCGCTGAAGCACCGATCATCATCAAAAATGAAGTTGCTGCGTTGTACTTTGCATGCCGTGGCGACTCGCCACTACCTGTAGCAATCTGCTGGCCATGTGACATAACACGGCAAGTGTACCTGTTCTTGTACTCTAGGGGATTGGGGTCCGTTGTGTTTTCCCATGAAACCATATCGCAGCCCCATCCCTGACACACTAGCAGAGTATGAATCACTGGATGCAATGAAAGTTTTCCCGTGTCGACAAAGCGCGTCAAGAATGGACTCAGTACATGTTCATATACACGCACTGCCGCGTCAAAGTCCATGCCGGCATCTACATAAACTGCGCCTATCAACGACTCAAGCAAATCGCCCAGCACTTTTGGCGCTCGAACAGAGTTCCATACTTCAGGTGGCAGATCAGCATATACATCAAAGTCAAGCTTTTCTGAGCCGCTGCTTACTCGCCGCTGCTTTGCTGGCGGAACAGCGAGCTCTTGTGGCTCGCTAGATTGCTCGTTCAAGTCGCTCATGTTCTGATAGTTTTGGCGATTTCCGCGCCATGTCTTGCATGCATGCTCAAGTCGCAGTTCATAGTCATCGATGGTTCCCTGCAGTACTGGTGAACTATGGCGTACATACTTGTGTAGGCCATGCTGGACCAAAATAACGCCAAACAGATCATTGCTAGCAGCGACATGCTTGATCAAGGTTATGCGATGCGAGCTGAGGGGCGGTTGATGGTCGTAATAACGCTTGGTAAGTAAAAAGTCCAAAATGGCATCGCCCAGAAACTCTAAGCGCTGATAACTACTTGAAGACAGGTCCAGAGAGCTGCAATGCGTCAGCGCTTCCAGCAGCAGTGAGTGGTTGCGGAAAGTGTAGCCCAGCGTATTTTCGATTTGCTGTACTGCTTCTTTATCTAACTGAGCAGTGTTAAATGCCTGCTCAGTCGATAAATCCATACCATATGCCAGATCCAGAGGCTGCTTATGTGTTTCCAGCTTGTATAAAACGTCAGACTGATCTAGCTTCATCTCCTGCAACAAATCCTTGGTATCCTCAGAATAGCTAGCATTTGCAATTGTTTCCAACCGCATTGCTTCAATTTGGGATATCTTGTACGCTTTCGATGTCCTATTTGCTCGCCAAACGCTGTCAAATGCTGACCACGAAGTCCATCCGCTATCAACTACACCTAGCGAACGAGCAGTCGCAAGTGCGGCATCAATGCCGCAGTCATACACACTGGCGCCTAGCAGAGACTCTATGATATCGGCAACTGTTTTTTCTGACAGCAGTCGAGAAGTGGGCGCAGCAATAGAGGCGGGTGCTTTCTTATTAGCGGTCAAACTAGTGCCCTTGCTTGTCGCATCTTTAGATGCTGCTGTCTCCTTCACGACATCACTGCTTTTCGCAGTAGTAGCTGTCAAATCTGAAATGCTATTTTCGGCGTTTGATACAGTGCTGCTGGAACTTTCCAACTCTTGTTGGAATGACGCCTGATACATCCATGCTGCTGGAATTTGCTGCATTCGCACCCATCCATCTCCAGGCATCCGTACATCGCGCCGAGAAAATATTGTTGAAATGATGTATGGCGGCAGATTTAGCTGCAAAGAAAGATCGCATAGGTTGGAGTTGCTGATGATCTGCTTGCGCTGAAAGCTTAAAATTCCCTCATGGGCATCTGGGTACTTTACAAACATTTCCACACTTGTTATAAACTTAAGCACTGAGTCGCCCAGCGTTTCCAGCCGTTCGTAATTGACGTCACTGGCAGAGCTGGTAGCTGTTATAGCTTGGCGCACAGTATTCACTCGTGCAGGATGTTCCAATTTGGATTTGACTTCATAAGCCAGCAGAGTTTGGTTCAAGCGTGCCAACAGCGCTGGCAGCAGCGACAGATTCATGATATCATCGATTGGTAATGGCTCACGGGTGCAAAAGAATGGAGAAGTGTAGATAATCTCTGGGAACTCCAAGCACTCTTGAGTGTTGAGTGCTTCGCTGGAATTATCATCTACCACAGTATTTGTAGCGACAGTTATGGACAGGTAGTTAATAGACGGAGTTAGCGTTCGCACCTTGAATAGCGGAACGCCAGAAGCAACTTGCTCAGAGGGGCGCAGGCTGTTTAAACGCTTAAATTCACTCCATTCAGCAAGAGTATTTACTTGTCGCTTACTCTTTATACGCTTGGCTGATTGGGGTAAGGGGGGTTCGGCAGACTCTGCGGGTTCTGCAGTAAAAGCTGCTGACATATCCAGCCCTTTTTGCTTGGCATGATAAACACGCAGGTTTGAATATATATCCACCGAGTCACAGACCTTTTCGATGATCTTGATAGAGCCTCGGTTAAATGCGTCCATGATAAGCGCACCTTCCATATGCGAATAGTCTGTTACACCCTCTTGATATACAACAGAACGATCAGCAAAGCATGATTCAGCAAAGTCAAAGTCAATTCCATCACCCTGCTGGTTTAGCGGAGCCAACAGCGACCCTATTTTAGCGACATCCCACGAAAGAGCTATGGCCAAAATACGCAAAAGCAGGTTGGACGAAAAGAATGCAAGAGTTTCAACTTGCGACTGCTTCAGAACCTGCGGGCCCAAATATTGTGGTCGGAATGCAGTGGGCCTAGATTTTTCTGGCTCAATGTTGGGATCATACTGTTTGACATACAGCGGAAGTACAATATCTGATGGCATCTGGCGCACAGAAAGAAATGCTATACGAGTAGGCTTAGCTGTGCCAGGGTGCTTCAATGTCCACGTATAAACATGCCAAGTGCACGAACTACCGCGCTCATAAGCCCCATCTTCAGTTTCTGCATTGTCAGTAGGTTCGTTGTCAGCTGAAACAGCGGGCGGAATAAAAACACGAGGAGTAGCAATTGGGTATGCATCTACAGACGAGCGTGTACCCTTGGACTTGCGCTTTTTCAACTCTTTTGCTGTCTGCTTAGCTTTATCTTTTGCAATCTCCAAACTTTCGTCACTTTCAATAATTGGACACAGGTTGTCATCAATAGCACCTATCTGATGCAGCTTTTTTGCCATACGGTAGGCAGCAGACTGCTTTGCCAGCCGCTTATTAGGCATCAGTGGGCCTACCACTTGGCGCACAGCAGCATTGGATGGAAGCGTAACAGTGCAGCGGAAAAGCACTGCATGCAGCGGCTTTGCTGAAGCTTTTACCTGTTTGTGGCCATTCTCAGTGCTGGTTGGTGAAATGTTACGCATTCTACGAAGATGTGGCAGAGACGATGGTTTGTTTTCTACCTGCTGAAAGTCATAAATAGGCATAAGCCTGCAAAATGAATCCTGAGGCAGATGTTGCACATAACTCATAATAGTCGGAATAGCCGACATATACGTAATACGAGCTTGGGTGGCCACAATAGTATAGATACGGCCTTGCGTGTCGCCTTGTTCGACCCAAATGTCGTCGATTTCGGTCCCAGAGCTACTATCAATGCGCAGCATTGTGCGTAAATTATAGAGCATGCGTCCATACTCTTGGTGAGCGTAGTTGCGGCTAATTATAACTTCGCCGGAGCCAGGCGTAGAAGCATTGGCCGTTTGCGACTCAGCGCGACACCACTCGCGCAAGCATTCTTCAAGACGTACAAGTTGGAGATAGTCTGTATAAGTGCCCATATGTTCAGGCAATGTGTGCTGAGAACGACTTATCCCCGTTGACTGAGAAGCAACGGCTGAATCTGCGTAAATGGTCGAGTGGTCCTCGTCAGGTACATCAGCAAGACGAGCAACGGATGCTCCTGCTGTCGAAACGGCAAAAACTTCGTCTGACTCGATTTGAGGGACCATAACAATAAATTGTGAATCGGCCATCCGTGCACGGCCACGAGATTGAATCAGCGATGTCGTGGTTTTGGGAATGTCAAAGCGGATAACCAGATTACATGGCTGGATATCCACGCCTTCTTCAGCTACCTGCGTAGCAAAAACCAGATTGAGACGACCGTCGGCAAAGTCAGCCAAAGTAAGCTGGTTAACCATACGTGCCGATCCACTGCGGATAGGACGGTCAAAGTAAGATGTGGATTTCTGAGCAGAGCCCAGCAGAACATCAGCACGGATAAAGTCAAACTCAGAGATAAGTGACACAATGTATACCAGAAGAATGGCGGTAATTCGGCGGTTAGTAAATACAATTCCGCGGAGAGAGCGAGGATCCTCGCGCCACTGTATCAGAATCCCTAGTAGCCGGTTGACCTGAGGCGACAGCTGCGACCGGACCTCAGCCCATGGTCGCCGGTATGCAGCAAGCGCACGGATTTGCGGCATAGGATGGGTCTGCATATTATCCACAAGCATTGATTTAAAATCATGTTCTAGCACTGATGAATCAACATACGCAGTCTGATTATATTTGCGATTGATCTCCAGAGCACGCTTAAGATACGCGATATCAAGCAGCGTATCATCAGCACAGTCGTTGTTATTGGCTATAGGTGGCTGTTGAGCACCAGGGAGAGTCTTGGAGCTAGGAGCAGGACGCAGAGCTGCAGAACGATGCCACTGGCCAATATAATAGTGCCACAGCTGGTCAACTCCAAAGGGACCCAAGAGAGGCAAAACCACATCAGCCAGCTTAAGACCGCGAGCTACTACCCGGCTTTCAGAACAGGCAGCGGCCAGCGCTTTTGTTAGGGGCGTATTATGGAACTCGGGTGGCAGGGCATATTCGTAGCATACGGCTGTGGGAGCCGACACTGATACTAGCGAGTCGGTAGTCAGGTCAACTGTGCACATATTGGAATCCAAACTAGCCTGCAAGTACTGAACGGATTCTTGAGCTGTCTGCTGCTTGTTGAGCGGCGATGCCGTCATAGCAAAGATGTGCGGACGATCGCTAGGCGTGCAATGGTCATAGAACTCGCGCATAATAAGCGCGTAAGGATGGTTGCCGCGAGCATGGTGCGCTTCGTCAAAGACAAGCAGATCAATGTCGGTGATACGTGCACGACCTGCACGTAACGCGTTGAGCAACACTTGATGCGTCATTACTAGCACATCAGCCTGTGCCCACGTCTTCGTCCATGTCGCTTCGACCCAATCTTCCATACCCATAGCACCCACATACTCGTGCACCGTCTGATTGGTATTTCTGGAAATAACTTGTGCCTGCTGGTGTACCAATGCCACTGTATTGTTTAGAAACACCCGCACTTTGCGTCTCTTGTTATTTACAGCTGTACTGCTGTTTGCATGTTTTGCAAACCACTCTATTAGCATCACTGCTACCAGTGTCTTGCCTGTTCCGGTCTCTAGCATAACGATAGAGTTTGTCTTTAGCGCTTCGCGAAACAGTGACAGCTGGTAGCTACGCGGTTTGAGGGCTGGTCCCGTGTCTTCGGTCATGGTTTTATGCAGTCTATAAATTTTCTCTACTCACAGGAATATAAATTGGAATTGCAGTTCAAGTAAAAGCGCAAAATGCAATAGTATCCTGCACTTTAAAGCCAACATCAAGAGTTTGAAGTCACATACAGATATTTCTTTTTGATCAAAGGCAGCTATGCTAAGTGTAAAAAGGGTCATTTATTTGTTTTTTTTTTTTTTAAAAAACTTTAATCCCTAGTTGTTGCCTACAAAGGACACACCCTTAGTCTCGCTCTTCTTGAGCTCTGGAATGGCTTTCTTGACCAGCTCCTTCTCATATTCGGAGATGTTTTGTGGCAGAGGCAGAATCTCCTTCACGCCATTCTTGTCAAGCTTCACGTAAGTCGAGAAGAACTCCAGGCCTTCATTCTTGAATAGGTCCGTGCGCACAAATGCCCACTCCAGCACATCTTCGCCCGCCTCAGCACGCAACAGCGAATCGGCGAACCGAGCACCAGCATAGGCCATGGATAGAGTAGCTGATCCTGCACCGTCCTTGGCCTTGACGACCTCATCACCACCAAACTGCACGCGGTGTGTCAACGCATCGCGCTCGGCATCGGTGAGCGATAGTCCAGACACCTGCGAGAACAGCGGAATAATGGTGACACCTGCATGTCCACCCACCACTGGCACCTCGGTGATCTTGCCCAGCTTCTCGCCCACAAACCGTGACGCACGCACCAAATCCAGGCTAGTCACACCAAAGATCTTCTTGGCGTCATAAACGCCTGCCTTCTTGAATACTTCGGTGGCAATCGGCACCGTCGAGTTCACTGGGTTAGAAATAATAAGCAACTTGGCCTTGGGGCACACTTCTGCGCAAGCCTGCGCCAGATCGCGCACAATACCCGCGTTAGTGTTGAATAGATCGTCGCGCGTCATGCCTGGCTTGCGGGGCACGCCGGCAGGAATTACTACCAGTTCGGCTCCCTCCAATGCCTTCTTCAGACCATCTTGATCCTTGGCCGTATAGCCGCTGACCTGGGACAATGTGTTGATATGGCCAATATCAGCTGCTACTCCTGGAGTATTGTGGATATCGTACAGACCAAGCTCAGTGACACGAGGGTTGGTCTTGAGCAGCAAGGATAGAGGCTGGCCGATACCGCCAGCAGCACCCAGCACCGCTACCTTGGACTGCAGAGGTGAAGCAGTTGAGAACGAGCGAGCGGCAATCTTGATCGCGTTACGAGTAGCAAACATGGTGTTTTTTTTATATAAAGTGACAGAAAACAGAACAAAAGAAGAGATTTTTTTCGAAAGCCTGGCAAGGGTTCAAGATAAGCGCAAGCTGGAAGCTCGTGATTGGCTGAAATTAAACACCAGCTCGGAATTTAACTAAAATATCTCCGTAGTATTGAGTCCGATCACCGCATATATCACATGTTAAGGGAAGTGCTAGCTAGCTGCTTGAGCTCTTTGTCTGCAGATTACGCTCCTTGCGGCATCGCTCCAGCTCCACAGCCTCATTCCACGAGGCTAGGCTAAGCTCTGATTCGCCTTTACTAATGCTGATGAGCCGGGCAACCGTAATGGTAAGAGCTAGTTCCTCCTGTGTCATCATCTTTTTGCCCTCTTCATGTGCTGCGCGACGGGTTTGTGCATACTCATTAGAGATAAAATCAGACACTGGCTGCGGGATGCTGAATTCCATGTGTCGCGCGCACTCCAAATACTGCCGCAGCTGTTCCGTATGCATGGGGTCCAGAGGCCGCAGTTGGTGTTCCACCGGCGAGCTGCTTTGCATATTCTTGAAGAATTGCTTGGCGCTATTTGACAGATACACGTCACAATCGTTGTGCAGGATCGACTTACCGGTAGACAGCACTAAGAAGCGCAAATTGGTTGGCATCTCGATTGGCTGGAACGGATAGAGATACGTTACTTGCTGATCTATAATCGCCGTCTGAACTGCGTGCAAGTTACGCACTCCACGCTCTTCCAAAGTGCCGTTGCTCAAGCAAGTCTCATCACACAGAACCTCTGTGCCCTGCACCAGCTGTAGCGTGCCAGCTTGCAAATCACCGTCCTCTGCATTTGGCAAAAATGATGATTTGTTGAGCAGCTTCAGATCAAATGGAATGCTGATGTTGTAAGGAACCAGCTGAGATATGGCGTCACTGATCCATTTGGACGCCGGATTGATCAAAGTAAATCCAGCTTTGGAAGATTGCTCTTGATCACTGGTTGGTATGCCAATTAGATTCAACGACAGTTTGCCCACTTTGGCATCTTGTACTCTGACAGTTTTTGACAACAAATGCAGCAGCAAATACTGCGCTGCCAAGTCGTCGCCACCCAGAACAGATGTCAGATGAGCCAAGCACATATTGTGGCGGCTGGCATAGTCGTTGATCTGCAGTTCAGGAAGCATCGAGTGCAAGGCTTGCGGCCGTACCTCCGAGTAGTAAATCGCATGAATGCATGGCCATAGCTCATCCTCATTACCCGAG
Source organism: Coemansia brasiliensis (assembly GCA_027579605.1). Lineage (NCBI taxonomy): Eukaryota > Fungi > Kickxellomycota > Kickxellomycetes > Kickxellales > Kickxellaceae > Coemansia > Coemansia brasiliensis. The sequence continues at coordinate 7,180 of JANBUW010000013.1, read as the reverse complement.
TCTTGCGCTTTTGCATTACGGCCAAGCTCATAGATGCCAATGACATCAATCGCTGATGAGACCTTTGGAGCTGTATTGGGCGCATAGAACTTGACTAGTGCTGCCGAATGTGCAGCACCTGAAATCGGATACTTTACTGACAGGCCTGTTCTCTTAGATTCTTCGCCAGTGCCAGTAAGCGACATTGCCTCCATCGCGCTTTCCAAATTGTCTTTCTGATCCAGCTGTGTCCACGCACTTTGTCCAGGAATCGACACGCAGTAAGCCACCTCTTTCTCCGTAAAAACATTATGTACCGAGCCATAGTCGACCTCCCAGCCATCTGCCAAAGTATGTTCCATGTCCGTAAACTGAGAAAACTTTTGCTGTGTCTCGCCAGTTTCCGAGTTTAGCACGCGGGCAATAGTTAAATGAAGCTCCTCGCCATAACTTGGATCCTGAACCATGCAGCGGAACCGCACTAGTGATCCGCTCTTTAGTTCATTAGGAACTTTAGCCTGATCATATACTGGGATATGCTGGAGTGCATTGCTGTTTGCAAACACCGTTTGAAAGTGCTCTTGAGCTAGCTTGCCAAAATTGCTTACGCAGCTGCCATTGTTCTCGGAAGCATGCTCATCGTACAATTTGTGAATGACTCGAAGTGGCGAGTGAACATACTCGAGTGCTAATTCGGGTGCCACTTGGGTAGAACTTGCCATATGTGGTGAAGGTATTTCGCACAGGTAATAAATAACGTGTTTGTTATGTGTAAGAAGGCAAGAAATAAACATTGGAGTTTTCCACAATCAATGCAAACTGTAAACCGAACTGAACCGGTTAAGTAATTAGAGTTGAGCTATATTGTAAAAACATTAAAAAAAAAGTTCTACTCCTCATCCGAGCTGTCGTCGTTGCCGCGGCGAGCACCCATTTGCTGTCCACGCATCTGCGCCATCTGTGCAGCAATCGAGTCCTCCTCAGGCTCTGAAATGTCATCTACAACTGGCGGCTCTGGCGGCAGCACTGAACGGTCAACAACAGTCATCTGTACTTCCTGCATCACATCGCTGCCAATATACGAGTCAGATTTGATCGTCAGATGAAAGCGATATGTCTCCTTCTGTGGCGGTGCTTGGAACTGCAGAACCACCACACGCTCCGAAACTAGATCGCTGATGCGCACCGGAGGTACCACCAGTTTGCCGCTTTGATAGTTGGCAAACGATAGCCACCACTGCGAGTCCTTGCGGCCAGCAAAGTATGGGCAGTAAGCTTCTGTCGGTGACCGTTTGATTCCCTTCTCTCTTTCGGCAAAGCTAGACACAAAATCTTCAATGGCTGTCGTGTCGTCATCGTTGATGTCTTCGATATCTGCAACCGCAACCCCTTTACCGCGAGGCTCAATCTTGTTTGGTGCATTAGCAATCCGCACCTTGACAATAAGCGTTACAATTGATGCTGGCGTAATCACTTTGTCGCCAACCACAGTCAGCAAGACGCGGGCTATTTCTAAGCGAGGAACCATCTTGGCTACTTGAATTGCCTCCTCAAACTGCTTGTCTCCAAGAACTGATAGCGCTTGGCGCTGCTCAGAAGCTGGGAGACGCATAAGCTGATGGATGCTATATAGCTTTTTCTCATTGAAGATTTTGGGTTGGTTCTGCCAAGTGATCCCTGGAAGTTGAATCAGCGGGGCATCGTAACAGTACACACCCTGCACCAGCATCTGCGAAATGTTCATCAGTAGGGTTGAACAGGCGAACCAGTTATGTGTAGTTGATATTTGCAGCAGTCCACGATGCACCAGCGTCAAAGCCGTCATCACCACTTGCTGTTGTTGATCGGCTAGCTCGGCATCGTCAATTTTTATGCGGAAAAAGTGGGCGTGAAGTAGAATGTTGGCCTTCCAAGCATCCTTGCTAGTGAACTTTTTCGACACGCTAAACACATCATAGGCATATACCTGACTAATACGCCGGATCTTTTCCGCTAGCGACTTTAGTGCGGCTTCTTCTGATGGGCGGTATTTGAGATCGTCTTCAGCAAACTCAGATGCCGCAGTAAGTAGCTCAATCAAGTTGCGCTGGCTAATATGTTCACGGATATTCTTAAAGAATGTGCTCATGGTTGGGTTGAGAATGTGGTCTTTCTGGTAGCGCGTTGAGTTGTACCACCAGCGACCCACATAAAACGGCATAACAAACCCAAACACCAGTCCATAAAGCATCAAAACAAATGGCGACGTATGTGCCTCAACTAGAAGCTTAGGAAGCGCAATTCCCATGGACTGCGTCTGCATGCCATCCGGATTACCGTACTTTTCGTAATTTTCGCGCGCCTCAGGGTTGGTTAGCGTCTTGTGTGCCCGATTTATTTCTGCCATCATCTCGCCTGCCTTTTCCTTCATATCCTGGCCAACTTTGTCGGGATGCCATTTGAGCGACAGCTTGCGATATGCTCGAGTGATAACCTCTTCGCTTTCGCCATTATCAATACCTAGGATCTCATAGGGGTCCCACATCTTTGCCTCCTTCACCTCGGTTGTCTTTACTTTATACGAAAGCAAAAATATCAGTACCCAACCAGCCATAATCAGTGCCAACTTGACATTAACTGCAGTTGACTTTGCTTTTGGTTTGCGCGAACGCAATTTAACCGTCTTGGGTTTGGAGGCCTCTTGAGAATTCTCTATAGTAGCATATAAATTAGCACAAAGCCTGTTTTTTTTAAATAAGCACTGCTACATACTTTTCCCAAACAGCAGATATACCGTTGCTGGAGCCACCACCAGACTGAGAATTGTCAGTGCATAGTAGAAAAAAGTGACTCCAGATTCGTCATAAGTGTACTTTGAACGCATGTTCTACACACTGCAAATGAAGGAAATAGATGCAGAGATAAGATGCCAATTGGATACAAGAAAATTAAAAACAAAAGCAGCAATAGTATAGAAGCTTTTGGCTCTTGCACAAAAAATTGAGCAAGCCTGAGACCACTTGGAGGGTGTTGGGGCATGCCTATTGGTTGGCAGGCAGATCGCGATCAAAATCCGTAGATCACGATCAGAAATGTTTCAGTTTGAGCCCAGAGTTTGCTGACTTTGAATACCCTATAGAGGATGTTATAGTAGTGGCAGCACAGAGTGGGCTTTATCTTTTACTATGAATTGGGTTTGACAACTTGGTTATACAATCGCTTTTGGTGCTTGAGTGCATGATTTGTTTAAAAAGCCAAACTTTTCAGGCGCATAAGGTTTTGCCTATGCGTTTAGATTTATGCTGATCGGCTGAAAGTACAGGTGGCTAAAACAGTGGCTGGATCTATTTCTGTGTGCAATTCCAGCCCTGGTTTCAAGGGTGTCAATTAAGCGTGCGATTTTCTTATTTCAAAAGCACGGTGTATTTCCCATCTCTGCCATTTTTAATTGTGTCTATTTCTCCACACGCACTCGCCAGCTTGCCACGATCCTTCGATCAAAATTTTCCTGGCCTTTACTCACTTTTTTTTCAGGCACTAAAGTTTATATTTTACTTGAAGTTTTTTCTGCTCAGCTGCTTTTTATTATGTATGTACTTGATTAAAACCCAGACTTGGCGTTTGGTCAGCTCCAAATATCTATCTCAGCAAGTACAACTAAACGCTCAATTTGACTAATCCTAATTTATTCCTTTAGATTCCAGCTGTAGCAATATCGTGCTTTGGCTAAATCCCGCTTATATTATAAGTGACTGGCTCAGCTTATAGGCGGTCAAAACTCGCTCAGAACTATGCCTCCAACATGCCCTTCAAGCAACCCCCAGCAGACCCGATCCAAAAGCATTTGCCAACTTTTTTGTCGCTACTGCCACAACAACGTATGTAACAAAGGCATGAGGGTAAGTATTGGTAATATGCACTGCACTGTCCGCATGAGTAGTGTTTCAGGGTGCTTGGTATATGCGCATTGAACTTGAAAATATATGCTGCTTTCCCGCATGTCAATGCATATTGGTAGTGGCCATTTTTACCCTCACCTTTCAAACATTATCTCCCCACATGCCAATACAAGCATTTTTCTGAGCATGGCATTTGGTTTCAGAATCCAGCCGGTAATTTTAGTCGCACGATTAATTCAACAGCCACCGTGAGAGCATTGCTAGTTGCTAAAGCTAATTTACAAATGGAATATAATTTTATAGGCTTTGCTGCTTGCAGATAACCGTATCGAGTTGTTTTCAACAGACATGCCTCCAATGGTGTAAGTATAGCTGTTAAAATTTATTTCAAATCAGATTATTTTTGACGTATAGCTAAGACAATCATTGCTTTAACTGTAGGCGGATTCAGCTTATTGGAACAGACTACACCACACGGTCATGCCGATGTAAAATCCGCAATGTGGCGTGCTTGGGATGGTAAGTACCAATCTATATACGTCTGTTAATCTAAAAAGACTGCACTTAAATTATTGTTCCTTTAGTGGAAACGAGGTTGGATATCATATAACACAGCCATGTGCAGAGTGCTTAAAAGCGTGTAACAATGGCCATTTCTGGATGTTTCTAACTGAAAATGTGTATCCAATTGAGATTAAAAGTCCGGAAACAACCACAGCGCTTCCATGGCCAGTCCATACTTCCGATATTGAGCTGGACGAGCCGAATCTTCTAAGCTGCCGAGATGCCGTATGCAGATAAAAATGGAGCTTTTTATCTGCCAACATTTTAAAGTTTAGCCCTTGAATATTGATTGTGATTGTATAAATACTTTAAGTTGAAGATGTTGAGCTTTCAATTGGCAAAAGACAGACTAGAGAGACAGTCATTATAAGTACGAGAAAAGACTAGTTGCACACTAGCAATTGCACGAGTAGCAAATGCAGCTTCACAGTATGCAAAATAGTACTCCCACTTGCGCCGAAACACATCATCAAACCCAAAACCTGCTTTATTATTTGTTCTGGATAGCCTTGAGTTAACCAATAAACCTTGCTCTTGGCAAAGTAACTGCGGGTTTTTCGGAACTGTCTTTTCCTGAATTTCCTGGTATTTGTTTAAAAACCGCTCGCGCCATACGCGCAGCGTATGTGCATAGTGATCCGGATAGTTGGTTATATTTTCTACCATGAGTTTGCCATGGCTACTTCTAGTAGCAGCAGCGATAGTTGCCGATATACTAGGACAGTGGCCTCCTGGGAATATGTGCTTGTTGATAAAGTCGACGCTGTGTTTATACTTTTCATACCTTTCTTCGTTCATTGCAATCATTTGAATAGCAAATAATCCATGCTGTGGATGCAGCAACCGGTGGCACTGCTCGAAATACACGGGCAGATATTCATATCCTACTTGCTCAATCATTTCAATAGAAATGATTTTGTCAAAACAGTATGCGTTTGGGTCCAGCTTGCGGTAGTCGATAAGCATGATCTCGATATTGTCGCTCATCCCAGCCTGGGCAATGCGGCGCTCAGCAATCTCTTTTTGCTCGGTGCTCAGAGTAATGCCCAACACACGGCATCCAGTGCGCTCAACCGCACGCATGGCCAGCGAGCCCCACCCGCAGCCCAAGTCCAGCACATAGTCGGTGGGCTTTAGGCACGCCTTGTCAATCAGCATATCCAGCTTGCGCAGTTGTGCTGCTTCCAGCGTGTCGTTTGGCCCATTCCAGATGGCACACGAGTACGTCATAGACGAGTCTAGGAACATCTCAAACATCTCGTTGCCCAGGTCATAGTGTGCACTGACGTTGTTTATAGAATTAATGACCGAATTACCAAAGCGAGTATTGGCCAGATACATAAGCGAACCAACCGCAGGAGATACACATGACTTGTCGATTACTTCACGGTTTTTAATATAAAAACTTATAAATTTGACCAGGTCGCTTACTTGAACTTCCCCAGCCATGTAGGCTTCAGCAAACCCTAAATCTTGAACTAGTGCAAGACGAATCCAAAAATCTGAACTATAAATGGTTATCTTTACATGTGGTCCATCACTTGCAATATCACCAAAAGTAGTTGCTTGTCCATTGTCCTCAATAGTCATGGTGCCAACTCTAGTTGCGCTTAGAGTGTGAAACACCTGGTTTTTTACTGCCGAAGTAATAGAAAAATAAGGTTTGCTTAGAAAAAAGGATCTTATTTTGCTAAAGCAGAATTCCGCCGTGCTCAGAAGCATATCTATAGCACGGAGACCAGTGGTGGTATTGGATGATGAATTAAATAAAGTAGACATGGCAATATAGAGAATTCAAATAGTTGAGCACAATATTCTGTGCTAGTGAAATAGATAGTTATATAAGTAGCTTTGAAGTACTTTGCTTGCTAATTCAAAATACATTATAATAGTCATAAATATCCTATAATCCTAAATATGACCATGAGAAAGTTTTAGCAATTTTGAGCATAAATAAAATTTAGCCACATTACCCACGCCAATACAGATGAATGTAGATGAATGCATAGGAACTTTTAGTCAATACAAAACAGAAAAGCATAAGGATCTAGAGAAATTATTACATTGTGAATAGTATATTTATATTGTTCAAAATATCAGTTTTTTCTCAGCTGATATCCTCTGATATTCCCAATTGCACTAGATTTGCATTTACTTCAAATGTTACTAGCCCAAAAGAAGTTTTAATTTTCAGCTTTCATTGAAATCCTGACCACTGATTTATTGGCCCATTCATAAAATGTAACATTGTAAGCAACTATATCAAGTATAAAGATTATAGTGTTTTCTCGGATGTTCAGCTTGATTTACACTAAATGACTAACATGGGATTAAAACGGGATTCAATAATATAAAACAAATAAAACTTTCACAAAGAAAAAAACTTATGCTAAAAGCTCTGCATTGGAGAGTTCCTCATTATATGTGCGGGTGAAGACAAGTTGTGTACAACCAAGTGTACGAGTGGCAAATGCACCTTCACAGTACGCAAAGTAATATTCCCACTTGCGCCGAAAGATATCGTTATACCCAGTACAGTTATCTGCATCGTCATACGTATTCATGTACTTTGGTTTTTCCATTTCTCCTGCGTTCAACAATTCTTGTTCCTGAAGAATAAGTTGTGGGTTCTTTGGAGCAGCGGTGGTAAGCACCTTGTCGTATCCCTTCAGGAACCGCTCGCGCCATACGCGCAGCGTACGTGCATAGTGGTCAGGGAAGTTGGCGGCACTTTCCAGCATCAGCATCCCACGGCTGCC